>JAOTAV010050901.1:0-16238 GCA_026546445.1 Cyclargus thomasi
TACCACTGCTGATCCTGGCGACACAGGAGATACAGTGGTGGGAATGTGTGGTGGGCCAAAGCCCGTTAAAAAAAAAAAAATACTTATCTACTTAATACGTGTAAACGAGACATATGATTATGTCTACTCTGCTGCAACTGAATAAAAGTCTTTGAACTAAAATGTTGAAATTTATTTGAACATTAGTTTAACATTAGTTTAATATTACAGAAGTTATAAAAGCTATTTAATAATTCCTAATATAACCTTATAACTTTATTTTTTAAGTCCGAAAATTGAAAAAAACGTTATTGTCATAATTCCTAATTACTATTCGCGGTTCTAGTAAAAGCGTTAGTTATTAAATAATTTATTAGTTTATGTAGTTTATTCATAGTTTACTATATTATCATTTTCAGATTTAATAAAAGACTTTAGGATCAAAGTATTTTACCAGAAGAAGGGTATTATAATATTTGCAAATAAAATACAAAATTAAATTCATTCGCTATTTATTCATTGACGCATTTCTCAAAGAGTTATTAAATTTTTTATATGTCAACAATGTTGGAGTTCTTAAAAAGTTTATTGTTGACATCGACGTCGACGTTGAAGTCGTTGTTGATAACGGTGGTCATGTCGACTAGGTCGTAGTCTCTCAGGACCCAGCGGTTCCAGCGAGTCTTCATGTCGCAGACTTGGGGCTTGTGAAAGATGTTTACGTCGACGAACTTCATGTTGGGTGTGTTGAACCTGACGACATCGATTTGACGGTCAAGAGGGAAACCAAGGGGCATCTTGTCGAGGAGAACAGTCGACCTGTAGTCCACGGTGAGGCCTTGACGCGTTGTGTCCAGCAGGTTGACGTCGACGCCATCGACAAGTTTCAACGGGGTGACGATCACGTACAGCATCATTTTCATACCACCGATGTGACCCTTAGGCAGGATCAACCTAGCGGGGAAACCTGTCATGTAGTTCTTCAAGTCCTTGATAAGCAGATCTCTGACGTCAGTGATGGTGTCGATCTTCTTAAGGAGATCGCGAGTCATTATACGGTCACGAACAACGTTGTGCATATCCATCGAGTTTCGGACGATTGTGTTCTTGCCGGTGTTCAGTTTGTACAGGAATGAGTCGATCTCTACGAAGTTCCATCGGTTATTGTTGATGTCGATAATACGGCCCAGAGTATCGAGTTTAGGTCCCAGGAAAATTCTTACTACGCTGTCTACGGTCTTGTCTGATAATACATCAATGACCACTTTGAAGGGTTTGTGGTTCAAACGACGCTTGCGTACCAAAATCGTCATTTCAGACTTGGTTGACATTTGTTCGTCCTTGTTCAAAATAAGAGCGTTCGTCATGTCCATTAGATGGTCATCAAAGAAAGTCTCCAGTTTGTCGACGACGACGTTGTCGATTTTCACTCCAGGGAACATCAGCTCGTCGCGAGTGTAGCATGGCAGGCGTTTCTTGAACAGGATCAATAAATTGCAGAGACGTTTCTGAAGTTGATAGAACACTGGGTCACGCAATGTAGTCTGGTAGTTGTCGAGGACGGTAGGCACGACAAAGTATCTGTAAAAGATAAAAAAATATATTAAAACCAAGAGCTATAAATGTTTTATATTCAAATTTTCTTCATTATATATACATTTATTTTATATCTCAGGTTTCTTATATTAAGTTTAAACTTACTTATCATCATGGATGGTATTAACTCCCACGACGTCCTTCAGCAAGATCAAAAGGTATCTATAAGCTTCTACGGTAACAGTGCTCAGGCTATTTTTGTCTTCAATCCTTCCAAAGATGAGTTTTCCGAGTACTTCAATATCTTCAGCTTTCACCAGATCTAGTCTGACACCATTGATCTATAAACATAAGATAAATATATTATTTCTTGCGGATTTTTCTCTGTTTTGATAAAAGTAATGTTCCGAGGATAATATATTATATAAATAATAACTCAACTTACTTCAACGAATCCCTTGATGATAGCTCCTGTAATGATATCTTCGTATACTTTGACTAAATGGATTACATCTGTGTTTTTCTCATTGGTGATGATGTGGTCGTTTAGCCTAACTGGTAGTTGAACACCGTTGTGAAGCAACATCCATGGCCAGTATCCTTTCTTAACAATGGTGTTTAAGTCTAATTGGTCGATTTCTCCCAAGTTATTGGACAAGCGCTCCAAGTGGTAACGAGCAAGTATTTGCTGGTTAATGTAGAGGGTAAGCTCCCAGCGCCTTGTGAGGAGTTTGTTGTTAACGATTGTGTCCTTCATCCAGAACGGATAGTCAATATGGAAGTAGTAGTAGTAGGTGTTGAGACCGATATCTTCAGTAAAGTATCTGAGCCTGTCTTCCTTGTTCAAAGTTACGCGGCGGTCAAAGACGTTCTCGTCGATAATGTAAACTTCTTTGTCGGTTTTCTTGATCCCGTATAAGTCGCAGAGTTTCTTGTCTAAGAGACCTTTCTTCATTTTTAAGAGGTACGCTTTTTGGATAACATCGGCGCGAACGAAGAAGTAAGGGTAGATTTCGTAAGGAGGTGGCAGGATGATTCCCTTGCAGTCGTCGCGGTGCCTGACGGCTACAGTCAAGGCGTAGACGAACATGCCTTCGTTAAGGTGAAGACGCATCCAGCAAGCAGTTTTGATGAGAGTATCGAAGTCTTTTGCGAAATAAAGTACGTGGAAAGCACTGATTACTTCCTTCAGTTGACGGTCGATGGTCAAAGTGAACACCTCTCCACGCGGAAGCATACCAAGCTTCAGGTGCTTGATAAAATCTTTGACTACTTCTGGTCTCTGTAAGGTAAAACAAATATTACGTTAACAGAATAAATAAAAATGTTTTTAAATCTTATTCGCCATTTTAGCAGTCAAGTTTACCGTGAACAATTGAATGTTCTGTTCGAGGTCGAAGTTTCCTCCGACATCTCTGATATCCTTGTCGACGAGAGGCTCCAAGATGTTGTTTAACATCTTCAGAATTATTATCTGACGTTGCTTGATGTCACCTACTCCTACAACTGTAAAAAAATTACAATTTTAAACATACATTACAAAGTACAATATAAAGGTAAATACCAGTAGTTTAAACATTGTATGAGGAACCAGATGACGCCCGTAGCTCCAAAAAATCATTTATTGCTTGGAAACCGTAAATTTTTTGGGATAAAAATTCTCTCATGTCTAGAGTATCTCTATACCAAATTTCAACAGAATCTGTTCAGCGGTTTGGTCTCGAAGAGGTAACAGACAGAAAGACACACTTTCGTATCTATAATATTAGTATGGAACTATGGATATACTATTAAAATGACTTCTTACCATTGTTAGTGTTAAGCAAGTTATCCTCAAGAATACCAGTGGCTGCAGCAAATGCTGCGAGCCCTAATACTAGACAAAGGACCTTCATTGTTTCACCACCTCACTGAACTACGAGTTATTCTACTATTGTTCCCCTTATATACTCCTCAACTGCTTATGTGATAAAAGTACAGGTATGCAACATTGTAAAATGTCACAAGTTATCGATTTTTATTAGTAAATATTAACTAACAATGTATTAATCAAAGAGAAAGTGTATTAATCATGCGAAAGCCCTGTGAAATGCTTTTTTAAATTGCATCATATTGTGCTTGTAATGTTAATATTGGAGAAAAAATAAATCACTATTTCTCATGACATCCTAACGTGTTGAATCTTTTGTATATTTCCTTTAGCTTTTACGTTGAAATATTATTAATTCTTAATTTTGACTTTTGTAATAAATTTAACTGTTATTACTTGATAGAAATTAATTTATATCAGAGTATGTGAGGCAAGTGTCTTGATAGAAGTATGATTATCTATTTTTTTTGCAGCTGATATCAATATTTCGCAGTAATCAGCAATGAGAAAGTATGTTTCAATTTGAAATCCTTAGTGAACTAATATTATATTGTAGTCAACAAATAGTGTCTTGCCAGCTTAATCAAACTTTCAATAATACGAAATAGGTGTAATAATATTTCATATAACTTTTCTCTTAACTTCATTATACTCGTGATACTCATAGTTTATGCCTGCAATTTGCATATTCAGCAAGAATGTTGAAACAGAACATCTTATTTGTAAGTGATCAAAATATTATAAGTTTGAACCTTACTAACTTTTATTATCATACTATTGATAATATCCATACTTCCATAAGAATATTGTAGATACGAAAGTGTGTCTATCTGTTTGTCTGTCTGAAACCTCTTCACGCCCAAACTGCAATTTTGCTGAATGTACATACTTTGTGTGGTATGTACATACTTTGAGTATGTGAGGAAAGGACATAGGATATATTTTATTCCGGAAAAATTTACGATTTCTGCGTGGTAAATGAATTTTTGCGCTACGGAGTTGCAAGTGTCATCTAGTTCTTCCATAATGATGAATTTCGCCAAGGCTACAAACATTACTTTCTTAACCGAATTTCAATAACTCGCAGGTTCCTTCTTCCGTGCCAGTCCCGCAGATATCAGATTAGCTCATGATTAAATGGACATGGTACCGACTTTAAAATTATGAAGATTGTATCCAAAAAATAGCTGAGGTTTAGCCGAAGTCTGAAAGAGCCCCATTTAGGAACTAAAATTATTTCATACTTTTCAGTTTATAGAAGTTTATTCTTATAATTTTTTTTAGTTTTTTCCTTGGTCGGTTTTCCTTTTCTCCTAAGTGGTACAATAAGCTTGTTATTTATCCACTACGAGTTAAAGTCAACATTAAGTTCAATGACATTACCAAGGCGTGCTCAACCTACGCCTTACCACACCCTTCTGTACTCTGCGATTTTTTTTTAACCATTATTTAACCCTCTTCCTACAAACTTGGTATTTATGACTTCTGTCTGAGTCATTCAGTCAAATTAGATCAGAAGCAAAATAATTAGTGCTGTTGTTATTTTTTAAGTACTATTTCAGAAAATGTTTTTGGATTATTATCAGTAGGTACAAACTTACAAACCTTACCACATAAGTAATAAATAAGTCAAACATAATGCACCTTAACATGGGAAGAGAAATTTGAATACGTTTTCCTACCTTTCTTCTGATTAATTTCGTTGGGAGTCCGAGCTCCAGTCCCTCGGGCTTATTATGAGTAAGATCATATGAAAAGGTTTTCATGGTTTGATACTGCTGTCGATTCTGGCGATACAGAAGAGGTAGGTGGGGTAGTTCAAAGCCTAGTGTGGAGAAATAAAATGTATACCAGCAATTTCCATAAAAGTAGAATAAGTTGTTTGTTTGCTTGATAATCTTTAGAACTCTTGCAATATAATTGTTATAACTAGAGGTCGCCTTGTTCGATCATAAATATTTATCAATTCAATTTTTTGACTTCTCATTAAAAAAATTCAGACTTCAACCATAAACATAACAGTATTTTGTGTATGATTATCGTGTCATGTCAATATATTATTTCATGCTTTTACATCTACTATATCTTTCGTAAAAAGTGTTACAAAGTTGTTGTTGCTTGCGCGGGCAATGACTAGTGATATTATATATATCGAGTTCCACACGAGCAATGTAGTACGTCAAAAACAAGTATAAAGTCTTTTAAACAAAAATTTTCCTACTACCTAAAACTAGAGTATATTTAATTACTATTACAGCTATGATATTATGAGCGGGAAAACCTAGGCTGTGCACCGCGGTTTAACCAGCGGAGTAAATGGAAAAAAAGTAATATTTTACTGCAGTATAATGTAATTTATGTATTAATTAAAAAAGGGTAACGCTACCTATACACCAAATTATATAATATAGAAGTTAGTAGTAAGCAAATTCTATACTGAGTTATTGCTGATCTTTTTTTCTATTTACTTTTTTTTATGATATTATCACTATAATGTCGGCTACATCGTGCTCACACTTGACAGGATGTTATGTGTTATAGCTGTTTAAAATTTATTATTATTAGTATTATTTGTAAAAAATCTTATTTAACTATTCACAGAATACACCTATTTGCCAAGGATTCGCTTTTTGCTATTTTTACGCCTCGAAACCTTAAAATTGAGTTTTGATATTGGCAACTTGTCCTATGGATCCAGATTTTTAACCGACTTCCAAAAACGAGGACGTTAAATGTTCGCCTGTGGATAATTTTTTATGTATGTTCAACCATAGCTCCGCCGTTTGTTAACCGATTTACAAAAAAAAATTTTTTGTTCTATAGAGTATGGTTCCGATTGGGTACCATGTTCACCAAAGTGGTGACTGATGACGGGAACCTGGAGTAATCGAGAATACTCCTCGAAATTTTTATAGAAACATATGGTGATTTTTACTTTCTTAGAAGCGTATACCAAAAATTAAGATTTTTAAATAAACATATACCATGGTTCCAAAGGTGCTGAGATAACTTGTGATTCCTCAAATGTTGATTGAAAAACTGAAAGCATATGCTACTACTAGCGGTCTAGGTTTGTGATTTTAAATCATTCTCCAATCCTCTTGAATACTTACATAAAACATCAATATCGGTGAAGTCGTTTAAGAGGAGTTCCGTACAATGTAAAATTTGTATCCTGTATATTGTACTGTTATGTATCATGCCTAGTAGCTAACTAGATAACTAAGAAGGGTGAATTTATTATTTAAATAAAAAAAATTAAAACCAACTTCTAAGGTTGGTACCAGCCAAAAAAATAATATAGTTCCTAGAACTCATGACACGTAAGCTGGTACGGACTTCAAAATTATAAAGATTGTGTTCAGAAATATAATACAGAAATATTAATAAATAAATGTTATTTAATACTTTTTAGTTTGTTTTTACCTTAGCGCTCGGTTTGAATTTTTTGTTAAAAATAATGTTAAAGTAAGTAGCCAGATTGCTCGCTGTATTGTACTATTACCTACTTATATATTTTGTTTTATCCTGGACACAATTTTCCCGTCGAGAATAAAATAGACATTCTGGAAGCAGGAAAAATGTCTCGCTAAAAGTTTTACAGACAATAAGCCTTGACAGTCTTAAATTTTAAGTAGTATTATTGGTGGATTTTAAACAAAAATAAATAAGATTTTATTTCGAAATAATTTTGCCCATTAAAAACTGCTTAACTTTAATCTCGCTACAAAACAAATCAGTCACCAAGTATGAGTACATAAAGAAAACTGAAAAGTCACATTTTGAATATACTCATTTTTTTAACTAAATAATAATTAAATATATATTTTGTATCAAATCCCATATAATATTATATTATTTATAACGATTACGTAAAATACGAGCTTAATTTCAATATAAACTGCCATACTGTTGATATATCTTTTTTAATCTCTTATATTATTCAAGAGGCTGCATTTTCCACTAGCTTGTAACGGACATTGTATATCGGTGAATAGAAGAAATACAGAAATATTGGAATCATTTAGATGTGAAAATCCTGGATTAAATTTTTATTATTTCTTGTTACAAACAGCGGAAGTTCGCGGATATCAATTTGCTTGCTTATGTTTTTAGAATAGCATGAATTTAGAAGAATATTGAGGATCTATGTTTAATGATAGAAATTTCATACGAAATAGTATTTTATTTCAACAGCTCTTTAACATTTTAACTTTGCGTATGTCTTACATGTTACAAAAGTCACTGTTCAGTATTCAACGTTCGTCTTGGGGAAGATGTCAACAAAGTAGTTGTCCTCCATTACGGTGCCGGTTCTGTCGAACAGGTCGTAGTTCTTGAGCACCCATCTGTTCCAGCGGGTCTTCATGTCGCAGACCTGGTTCTTGTGGAAGATCGTTACGTCGACGAACTTCATGTTAGGTGTGAAGAATTTGGACACGTCGATCATACGGTCGAAGGGGAAACCGAGGGGCATTTTGTCGAGAAGCATGCTAGACCTGAAGTCTACGACGAATTCTTTGTGGTCAGCGTCGAAAATTTCAGTATCGATGTTGTCGACGAGTTTCAGAGGAGACACGATGACGTACAGCATCATGTTCATGCCACCGACGGTACCCTTGGGAAGAAGCAGCCTGGTGGGGAACCCAGTCATGTAGTTCTTGAGATCTTTCATGAAGAAGTCCTTAACGTCGGTGGTACCTTGGAACTTGTTCCAGATGTTGTAGGTCATCATTCTGTCACCGATGAGGTTGTGCATGTCCATGGACTTTCTGATGATTATGTTCTTGCCGGTCACGAGTTTGTACATGAAGGAGTCGAGTTCCACGAAGTTGAATCTGTTCTCGTTGATGTCGAAAAGGCGTCCGGTGTGGTCTTCTTTCGGTCCCAGGAACAGCCTGACAACGCAGTCGACTTGCTTGTCAGAGTCAATTTCGAACTTGACCTCGAATGGTTGATGATTCAGGCGGCGTTTGCGGGCGAAGAATACCATGTCAGGAGTTGCCTTCTTGAGTTCATCATCGTTGTAGGTAACGGCGTTAGTCATGTCCATCAGGTAGTCATCGAAGAACGTGACGAGCTTATCGACTACGACGTTGTCAACTTTCACGCCTGGGAAGTACAGGTCTTCGTGAGTGTAGCTCGGGAGACGGTTTTTGAAGATCATGACAAAGTAGAAGAGACGTTTTTGTAGCTGGTAGAAGACTGGATCACGGAGGGCAGTCTGGTAGTTGTCAAGCACAGACGGTACAACGAAGTATCTGAAATTAAATTTGGATATTAGGAACGACAAAATAGAAACTGATAAAAGAAAAAGTATATAAAGATATAAAAAAATATTTGATATGTTAAAAATTAAGTAATTAAAGTGCAAAATATGGAAGTATTCTAACGTATTTTTTTCCGTTTGTTTCCGAGTGTCCAGGAGTACTCTGACGAATCTGGAGTACTCTCTCCAATAATTATTATCCGACCTTGCAAATTTTGTAAAGCATCATGAATTTTGGTAGAAACTTACTTGTCAGAGGTTACTGTGTTTAGTCCAATGACTGCCTTCATCAAGACGAGTAAGTAGCGGTAAGCGTGGATTTGGTATTTGGTCAGATCAGTCTTCTCAACGGCGCCATAGACAAGTTTTCCTAAGTTTTCGATGTCTTCTACTTTGTTCAGTTCAAACCTGAATCCATTGATCTTAAAGAACAAATTAAATTTTATTACTATCTTACATATTTCTTGAAGGTAAAAACTATTCATAATATTAAAATACTATTATGTTTTAAAAAAAACAATGTATATAAAACTTACCTCAATGTATCCCTTAACGACGGCTTCGGTGATGATGTTCTCGTAATCTTTGGCCAGTTTCATTACTCCTACGTTGTAGTTTCCGATGAAGTTGAAGTTGTTCATTCTGACGGGCAGTTGTACTCCGTTGTGCAGGATTAACCACGGCCAGTAGCCCTTCATGATGGTGGTGTCCCAAGAGAAGGTGGTGATTTCTCCTAAGCCGTTAGACAATCTCTCCATGTAGTACCTAGCAAGGATCTGCTGGTACACGTACAGGGTCAGCTCCCAGCGCCTGAACATCAACTTGTTGTTGAACTGCTCACCCATCCAGAAGGGATAATCGATGTGGAAGTAGTAGTAGTAGGTGTTTAGGTCGATGTCCTCGGTGAAGTATCTCAGACGGTCCTCCTCGTTAAGGTGAACACGGGTGTCATAGACGTTCTCATCGATGATGAAAACCTTCTTGTCGTTGACCTTGATACCGTAGAAGTCACACAGCTTGTGGTCTACGAGACCTTTCTTCATTTTAAGTAGGTACGCCTTTTGGATAACGTCACCACGGACGAAGAAGTAGGGGTAGATTTCGTAGGGAGGCGGCAGGATGATGCCTCTGCAGTCGTCACGATGTCTTACGGCTACGGTGAAAGCATATACAAACATGCCCTCGTTCAGGTACATTCTCATCCAGCAGGCGGTTTTGATGAAGGTTTCGAAGTCTTTAGCGTAGTACAGCATGTGGAACATCGAGATGACCTCCTTCATTTGCCGGTCGATGTGCAGGGTGAAAATTTCACCACGGGGCAAGAAACCGAATTTCAGGTTTTTGACAAAAGTCTTGACGACTTCGGGCTTCTGCAAACAAAAAATACGTTCTTAAAGGATCTTCCAACCAAACCAAAACAGATACAATAAGAACGTAAACTATTATATAAAAATAAGTTGGGTTTTCATTTTTGGCGAACTTCCTCCAGTACGCACGAACAGATTTCGACAGTTTTGCATTCGTCGGAAAGGTCTCAAGCTCCGTGAGGCTTATAGCAAAGAATCCCGGAAAAAAAATCAGGAGAAATGCAGGAAAACCGGTAATCAACGTGGGTATACAAGTTATCTTACAGTGTAAAAGTCCACGTTGTCTTCGAACTTAATGTCCTTGCCGATTTCTTCGATTTCCTTGTACATAACTGGTTGCATGACATTGTTGAGCAGTTTGAAGATGAACTCCTGCTTATGTTTGATGTCATTGAATACTGTAAAAGAATAACATTTTATAAAAAAAGATAATGAAAAATAAATGCCTAATTTATTTTTGCCAAATCTAATTATGAACATGATTCGATGGTGCCTCATTATTGCATTAGTTTTTTTAATTTGTTATTCATTTTTTAAATCACGAGTGCAAGGTTAATGTCGTTTTTCCAAACTTTAGAGCAAGACGCTCTTTTATTTAAATATAATGTTAATCTTACTTCTGTACTTTGTATTAAATAAAACCTTTAAGATACTCTTGGGAGGTATCATACTTTCATAGAGTTCTTAAGATGTCTGGAAGTTACCTGGTGGCTACTTATGTAATGAAGATTTTTTTTAAAATATCGTATAAAATATAATGAGTACGGATGTATCATATTGTACACGTTATATCCTTTATAGCAGCAGCTATACTCTAAGTGGGTTCCGCGGAACCCTAGAGTTCCGTGACAACAACAGTTTCATACCTCCCACTAGTAAGATTTTTTAGAAGTGGTAAAGTAAATAATAATAAGTAACTGTTACATTTTACTTTTATAATGCTGATCAATGAAAAATACACATATAAAAACAATTGTCTTATTTTAGGGTTCCATCAAATATTTTACTTCCCAAAAGGGTTCCGCCATTATAAAAGTTTCAGAACCACTGCTTTATAGCAATTAAAACCTTTGATGCAATTTATCAGCCTCAAATTTTCTCGTTTTTGGTTGACGGTGGTGGTCGATTTAAGCAAATCCTTCACTATTTATTACCAAACTGTATGTACACTCGGATAAGATTCCAAGATTGGCGCGGTCAAACATACAGACAAATAGACGAAATGGGAAAGCATTGCTGTATGATCCTATAGCTATACTAGCGGACCCAATAGACGTTGTCCTGCCGGATTGCTGCCTGTCTTGGATTCTGAATTTAAGCTATTCCCTAACATTAAAAAAAAATAACCCAAATAGTTAAACACAAACAATATGTAACAAAAGTAATAAAACTTTAGGATGTATATGTGCCCCTTATGCAGAGTTTAATTTGAAAGTATTTTTTTGTGATTTGTATCTATATAGAGAGAAATTGAAAGAGAGCCAGTTGAAGGACGAACGACATTTTGTCGGATAATTCCATTCCATGGAGTTTGTGATCTGTCCTGTCGGCTGAGTTTGACATAACCCGACCAAGTTCTGTATCGGTTTCAACTTCTCTTATTATACAAGCGCCCCGACGACATGAGATTGTCGATTCAAATTGCAATTTTCTTCGCTTTCAGCGCTGCTACTTTATCAGCTCTTTATGAGGGACACATACACCCCTAAAGTATTACGACATACTTTCGTTACACCTTGCTTATTAAGTTGTACAAAAGACCGTTAGAAGTTAAATTAAAAATTGTTCATCATGTACATACAACAATCGCTTATAGGTTATTTATATGTACAGATAATACAAAAGTTAAAGTATTTTGGTTCTTACCCAGCTTGGTGGTATCGCCGTCAGGCCGGGCTACGGCCGCGGCTGCTAATGCCAATATCAGACAAACGGTAGCCTTCATGCTGACGGTTCAGTTGAACTGTACCCATACATCGAATCCACCCAATATTTATACTCAACTAGCTATCATATCGACGATGTTATTATTTTCATCTTGTGTAAAAAACATCTTATCTTTCGCTCTCTTGTAAATGTTTTTATTATATACCTGTGTTTTTAGGATTTTTCCTTTGGGGTATTTCGTTTAAGTTTTAGTGATACTACGTGATTTTATCAGGATTAATATACGATGGAGAAATGTTACATTTCGAAATGTTTAGAAGCTATCGCCATTTAAGTAGTTGTTATTTTAGATTATAAAGATTTTTTAAAGTTCTTAATGCTATTTAATTGCGAATTCCAAAGAAAAGAGAATATTTTCTAGACTATAAGTAACTATGACTATATGATTATAGGATTATGTTTTAACCTAATCATAATCTATAATACAGTATGTGACCTGGTGGACTTCTAGGTGTTATGCAGACATATAAAATGATGCAATTTCCTTTTGTATGTCTTTTTATATGTCCAGAAAACGCAATCAATCATAAAAATTACTCATAATTTCACGTGAAAATGCACTGCTTTGTTAATATAGCAGATAGTTATAGACCTTAATTTTAATACTATTAGGTTGAAATTTATTTAGCTGTGATCAATTAATACATAAAGTAGTAGAATTTTATTTTGAATCTGCAACAATGTAATATTTAAAAACAATATTAAGATAATTAAAACTTTCACAAAGATAACGAAACTTAACAAATACATACTTGTTTGTTAAGATATTGTACGCCAAGATGCAGAACATAATATTATTTCTTTTAAAACGGTTGGTTTTAGTTTAAAGAAGATTTTTAATTTGGAGTAGGTAAAGGTTCAAAATCAAAGTTATTAATCTAAACATTGCGTACAACATCGTTTCCATAGAGATCTTAATTTATCGACCGGTAACTGTAGGTATAGGTTTCGAATATAAAACAAACCTTCTTTTTCGAAGTCAGATAAAAAGCTTTTTGTCATTATCAAAATTGGTGGTGCAACTTGAAGACTTTTTTAGCACATAATGTTATAACTCCCAAACATTTTACGTTTATTATTGTGGGATAAAGTAAAGGTTTTAAATTATTCATTGTTTTATTCATACCAACGATCCTTTAAAGCGATCATGGCCGGGCATACAGCAAAATGATTTCTCTACGTAATTTCTACGCATTTTACAGAGAAACAACAACTACTGCAGGGAGGCAATTCTCAGGTTGTGAGAACAAGTTCATACTCGCATAAATTATCGAATGATGAACTTTTTACGAGCGAAACATAGTTTGTTGTATTCTTAACGCTTCATACTCGAAATATTTGTGAAAAGGATAAAATATTTCGAGTATGAATCGCTAAGAATACAACAAACTGTGTTTCGCTCGTAAAAAGTTCACACTCGATATGTTACTCGAGTGTGAACTGTTTCTCACATCCTGAGAATTGCCCCCCAGGTAACCTTTTTGTTACAGGAAAATATACTTTGAAAAATATTAAACATTTTTCCCAGGGCGTTATTCTAGTTTCCATAAAATGTAAAAGTATGATAAGCTTGTAGCAAGTTGCAATAGAGTTTCTGCAAAACTTTTAACTGAAATAACGCTAATTTAAGACTCTGGATTCTAGAGATTTACCTGCGGTGCAAAATGTGTATTATCTTATAATACGGTGAGTAATCCCTTTAATTTTATGTGAATGCTAGTTTGGATGTGTATGTGCGTCAATCACGCGAAAACTACAGAACGGATATTAGTAGAATAATCGGGAATTCTCATTAACCCTCTTTCCATTTATTTACATGCACTTTTATAGAATACTTTAAAAGTCCATGTAAATAAATTAAAATTTAAGAAGTTCTCAATTCTAGTACTCAGTACTTAGAAAAAAAATTAGAAGAAAAAAAAATATTTTTTAAATATATTTTTTAAACACGACAGACTGACAGACAGTGTCATTTAATGGTTCACCCTCACTCGAGAGGGTTCGAACCCCGGTGGAGGCGTATACCAATGAGACATTTTCCAATCTCAAGTACATAATACGGATGCTCATTGCCAGAGAAGAGCCATGCTTCGGTACGAATGGGCCGGCTCGACCGGAGTGGCCTCACAGAAAACTGACGTGAAAATGCGTTGTGCTATGTTCAGTGAGTGAGTTTACGGGTGGCCCAACATCCCTAATCGCCTCATCCCTATTCCCATTCCCTCACAAAGGCCGGCAACGCACTTGCGACTCTTCGAATGTCGCGAGTGTCCATGAGCGACATCACCTAACCCGTCTGCTCGCTTGCCCCCTAATATCATAAAAAACAATTCATGAAAATCGGTCCAGTCTTTTGGGAGGAGTTCAGTGATAAACACACACACAAAAAATATATATGTATAGATACAGAACCCCAAATATAATCTGGCTTGACCCTTGATAACGTAGATTACTAATTTGGGTGCTGACCGAGTCTGTTGCTAGGAGATTGTGGCTATCTCTCACCTTTGCCATCACTTATCAACGGGTGTAATGAACGCTCGTTTGATTCACCTTAAATATTATTATCTATCGATTCAAGGTTAAGCTAGTGCGCTACTATGTTTTACCCGCTTCTTTGCCTTCATCGCATCCAGGCTTTTTAAGGCTCTGACAGTTAACTTTGCTCGATACAAAGTATTGAAGTATTGATCATGGATAATAATCATCGGGTATCAAAATATAAGTCTTGATAAGTATTACCTGTAGTAGAAATATCAAAAAACATAACAAAATGTCCAAAAATAGCAAATTGTTACCGATACAAGCATCGATATTTTAGTTGGTTTGTGTTGTTTGTTTTTTTTACATTTACCCAAAATGACTTTGTCAAGGTCATGTGTCTCAGTAAAGTAAGTTAAGTCGCACAGGCTTAAAGTAAATAATACAATAAATTCAAACATTGGAGATTAAAGTTATATTATGTTTATTAGTCTAAAGTCCCCTTTGCTATCCCACTCATACAGTTAATCCCATTACTCGACAAAGATTTAAGCTACAGTGCTATAATAATTTTAATTCCACTTAAGTTTGTAATTGCATAAGCTTTTTCAAAATTCTCGTGTAACAGTTTTCGTTGCCATACTCCTCCGAAACGGCTAGACCAATTTTGATGAATTTTTTTGTGCTTATCCGGTATCTATGAGAAGCGGCCAACATCTATTTTTCATCCCGCTAAATGTTAGGGGTAGTACAACCCTAAGTAATTTTTTTGGAAAAACAACGTTTGCGGGGTCAGCTGGTATGTATATAAAATACACTTATCAAGAAGATACTATGAAGATGTAAGATATTTATCATCTATTATATAAAAATATTTCATTTGTGGCAGGCCAAAGCCCATTTAAAAAGATCTTAATTCTGTTATCACGTCTGTTTAAACCACGGAGGGAACACACGAAATATTTAAATAATCGCAAATATATCTAGCATCATTACCAAAAATTAAAAAAAAAAGACCATAAAAAGCTTAGTAAAGTTACTCATTATATTGTGTATATAGCCACGTCGACTATATAAGACGAAGTAAATAGGGGTATTTATTCAACATTATCTCTAATGAATGCACGTTACTAGACACTTAATAAGTTCACTTATAAGACCCGAGACGTATAGGGGTATTAAGCGATGCTATAATATTATGTTTCATAAGTACAAGTTCTTAAATAATTACATAATATCAAATCTTGGAAATACTTATACTAATTAATTACGGAACACTTTATCAATTGCAGACAAAAACGAAAAATGGGAGATAAGCGAATGATCACTCGTTCACTCATTCCCTCACTCACTCATCATGAAGTCTAAGAAACTACACTCGATCGATTTTCGAATTTCACATGCTGATTTTATTAAGGATGAGAGTGCTTGCTAAGACTGGATTTTGGATTAAATAAGGAGTTCAACATACTGATTGCCAGTTCTTTTAGGGAGTTACTTACTATTTTTAACCGACTTTCAAAAAACGAGGAGGTTATATATTCGCCTGTGGATATATATTTTTTTATGTATGTTCGCGCATAGCTCCGCCGTTTGTGTACCGATTTTCAAAATTTTTTCTTTATTGTTTAGGGTATTGTTCCGAATAGGTCCCATATTCACCATGTTGGTGGCTGATGATGGGAACCATGAGTAATCGAGGGGACTCCTCAAAATTTGTATGAAAACATATAGTGATTTTGGTTTCTCCAGAAGCGTCCCAGGTATATGTTACCAAAAAGTAAGATTT
>JAOTAV010050912.1:0-16238 GCA_026546445.1 Cyclargus thomasi
AATATAAAATATAAAATATAAAATATAAAATATAAATTAAAAATAAATTAAATTAAATTAAAAATAAATTAATAATTCATTTTTTAGACACCCATGGAAGAACTAAGATCACAGTGCAACATTTGTTTGACAGAAGAAAACTTAGTAAGTTGCATGGACTGTGACACAGAATACTGCAACAATAACAATGGAATATCCAGTCATTTAATCATCCATTTAATAAAAAATAAACATAAACAAATTAGCATAGACAAACTTATACTTTGTAAAAACTGTGGAGACACAAATATTTTTAGATTAGGCATAGACAACCAGAAAGAAATAAAATGTAGAAGTTGTTCAAATGAAGAATGGAAGTATTTGATTGAAGAAAAGTGTTTGATCAGTGAGATAATGGATTCTAAAGAGTTAAACAAAGAAAAAGAAAAATATTTACAGGAAGATTATTCCAATATCAAAAGAATACCTGTCAAATTTCATGACGAAGAGGAGTACCAAGAAATTTTTTCTTCTCTTTTACAATACGAGGCAGAAGAAGAAAAAAATTTAAAAGAAACCTTTAAGGAGGACAATTTAGAATGTTTTTTTGAAAATGGATTGGTTAAATTTTATGAAAAACCAGACACAGAAATAAAAATTAACAAAGGAGATGAAGTAATTTTAGAAAAAGATGATTTTATTTTTAATGGGTACGTAATCAAAAAGAAGAATGAACAAGTGACAGTAAAATTAAAAAGAGATTCTAACACAATTAGTAATTCACTTTTTAATAAAAAAAATCTTACAAATGTTACATTAAAACTTGTTTGGAAGGAAGTGAATTATGCAAGAATGAATTACGCAATGAAAAATTTAAAGAAATTTTGTTGTAAAACACTTTTAAAAAGTATTTTACATGGAACGAAAGAGACTCACAGGGATATCATAGTGGATTCTACTTTGAATAAAAGTCAAAAATTGGCTTTACAAGCAGCTTTGACTAGAAATTTAACTTTGATTCAAGGACCACCTGGCACAGGTAAAACTAAAACAAGTGCTCATATTGTTAAAAAATTAGTAGAAGAAGGTCATAAAGTTATGGTAGTAGCACCTAGTAACACTGCGGTAGACCAATTATCACTGGAAATTTCAAAACTAAAAATAAAAATTCTCAGAGTTTTAAGTAGAAACAGGGAAGGAACAGAATCTTTGGTAGATAGCATTTGTTTACACACAAAGATAAAAGAAAAAATAAAAAAGTTAAGCAATGATGATGGTAATTTTAAGAATTTAAATTATGATGACTTGGATGATGAAACTTTTCTTGAGATGGGAACAGGGATAATCAATTCTGCTGAGGTAGTTGCATGTACGTGTATCACTTCTGGCAGTCCTTTGTTCAATAAAACTAGTTTTACTGCTGTTTTGATTGATGAGGCTGCACAGGCAACTGAACCAATGTGTTTGATTCCTTTGCTTTATAAATGTAGTAAACTTATTTTGGTGGGTGACCACAAGCAATTGGGTCCTTTAATTATCAGCAAAAAAGCAAGATTTGGAAGATTGGACCAAAGTTTGTTTGAAAGACTTTTAAAAACAGGAATAACACCTTATTTACTCACAACCCAATACAGAATGCATCCTGAACTGATAGAATTTCCTAACCAGAAATTTTACCATGGGTTGATTGAATCTGGTACTCCTATTTCTTACAGGACTTGTTTTATGAATCCTACTTTTTTTTATTGTTCATTTCAAAAAGAAGAACTTTCTTCAAGCGGTACCTCTTTTTTAAACAAAGGAGAAGCTTTAGCAACAAAAGAAATGATTCAATACTTAAATAAGAATGGTGTAAAGAACAACCAAATAGGAGTGATTACTTTTTACGAAGGACAAAGGTGTTTATTAGCTGAGCTAATAAAAGAAGTAGAAATAACAAATGTAGATGGTTTCCAAGGCAGAGAGAAGGATTTCATAATTTTATCACTTGTCAGATCAAATGACAAACAAGGTGTTGGGTTTATCAAAGATGAACGAAGAGTCAATGTGGCACTTACAAGAGCCAAGTATGGTTTGATTATTATTGGTAACCCACTAACAATTAAGAAAGATTTGCTTTGGGATGATTTATTGAAAATCTATGACCAAAAAAAATTATTGATGGAAGGAAAGATTGGTTCTTTTAAGAAATTTTCTTTTTCAAATGGTATTTTTAATTTTAAAGCTTTGGCTGATGAATTGGACGTGCTTTAAAAGAATTTATTTTATTTATTAAAATGATCTAAAATAATTTATTTAGTTTTGTGATTTATTTGAAGAAAATTGTTTAATTTTTTTTGTTTGGATTGTTAATTCGAAAATGAATTTTAATTGAATGTTTCTTTTATTTACATTACTTTAGTGAGATTAAAAGTAAAATTTTCTTTTTAAGAAACACAAAGATAAAATTTACTTTTAAAATATTGAAAATTTAACATAACTTAAAATAGGAATTTACAACAAATTTATAGTTAAGAGAAATTCCTAAAATGACCCTTCCTTTCAACTTCATTTTCTTAATCTAAAAATAACTCTATGCAAATTATCATTGCTTTAAAAAGTAAACAAATATTTAGACAATCAGGTCTTTCGTATTTTTATATTCTTTTACTTTCTTATTTCCAAGTTTAAAGACTCGTGAAATGAATCATTGACCTGTGTATTAATACCATTGGGATTGTTAATAATTTGTAAAAATAACATAATGTGTCATGTAATGACCGTGCTATCCAAATTTGATAAGATTTGTGTTCTTCAGTCCAAATAATTATATTTTTACTATAAGGTTACAAAGTAAGACAGCAATTATATTTTCTTTACTATTTTTCATTATTGTCGCAAGTCATCGTGTTATTTTATCTCCACCTTTAACATTGAAAGAGAACCAGTTTGTTGCATGGTGGAAGTCGTCTACACTATAAATATTTGTAATTTAATTTACCTTGCTTGGTTGTACTTCAGAATTTGATATATTTATGTTATTTTTAAAAAACCCCCCAGATTGCAGAGTTAAATAACATATCAACCCATCATTTTTTAATTAGTTATTAAACATCTAAGATTAACCGAGTTGAATATGGGAGTGATGAACACTTTTATATTAGGAAAAAAGAGATGGAATCTTAATGGTTTAAATTTCTCATTTAAAAGTATTGAAGATGGATTTTAAATTAACTATGGGCATTACATTTTCTACTAATTCTTTTAAAAAAGCCATAAAAGGTTAATGAAGGGCAACGCTTCCGACCAACAATATGCAAAATCTTTGGTTTTTACCGTGAAAATTTATGAAAATTCATTTAAATTCCGGATTAAATCACCTAAGATATATTTTTTATTGCAGAAAAATTTTTTTGAAGGCTTGTCTTTGTTTATTTATACCTCGCCAAGAGAATCCATTAATCCTTTTCTATATTTAATTGGTTTTAGATACTCTGCAAATGAGAACCATTTCATTTTATAAATATGATTATTTTTGAATAAAAAAGATATCCAACCTCTATTTAGTTGTGAAGTGTTCTTGCGTTCTAGTAGTTATAGTTTAGTCATGGTTCATATTGATAATTTATATGTAATTTTTTATCCATGTACAATATTTTTTAGTTTATTGACAAATTTTTCGTTATAAAATATTAGCTTTTATATTATTTTTTATTGCTTATTATTTATGATTCATTAAATTATTAAATTATAAAAAGGTAATGATGTTAACAATGTTTTAAATGACTGAAATCTCAAAAAATTAAAAAAAATATAATGTAAATATAATCTTTGTTTACTACATGATTTTTTTATAGCCCAGTGATAGAAATCCTTACAAACATCTTTTATTATACCTTCTAAATAAACATTAGTACCTATTTACAGAAGGAAAATAATATATAATAAGTTTCTTTGTAATTATATGCAACGCAAGATATTAAGAATTTTTAATTCTTTGAATTTCAGGCCATACACTCTATTGATTGCCTAGGTCTACCTTATTTTACAGGCTTTGGTCATTGGGTTTTCTTTTTCAGCACTAGTATATCACCAAATTAACAAAAATGTTTTAATTAATTTAAAAAAAATATAGTCTAATAAATTATAAAAAAAACGTAAAAAATAATCTTGGATTGTATTTTTGCTTTTTAAAGGATCATTAAATATTTCTTAAATATATCAAAAAAACTAAGATTAATTATTTTGTTTCTTAAGTCTTTTTTTAGAGGCTATATATTACTAAAGATTTTAAGATACTTAAGATTTAGCTAATTCTGAATAGCAAATAATGACTTGTTTTTTTGTTCAATTAAAGAAAAGCTTTTAATTCACATTTCTCAAAATATTTATTATTATTGATTATTTTGTATTTTTAATTCATTCTTTTATGATATAATAATTATTTTTTATATATCTCACTTATAAAAATAAAACTAACCGTATTAAAATATTTTTTGTATTTATAATATATTAACATTACATTATAAACAGTTTTTTATCTGTTTTATTTATTTAATATCATTATATCCTACAGAGAAATAGACAAGAAATAGTAGAATTTTGTTTCAAAAAACTCTTTAAGGCTTTCAGTATTTTGAGCCTCAAAAAAATTTTCGGGAATCCGTTCATTAAAACAAATCATCAGCCTTTCTATTAAAACCTTATAACTTCCAAATTCCTCATATTGAGCCATAATTTCTTTTTTTGTGGGCATCACTTCAACAAATAAAGTTTTAAATACGAACTTTTTACTAGTTGGTTTAACGACAGGAAAACGAACTTCAAAATTTTCTGTTATTTTAAATGGATTTACCAAAAACAATGTATTAAAATTTAAGCCTTTACGGAAACAAATAAATTTGAGTTTCATAAAATATAAAAAATTGGTGAAAATATACCCCGATATCTCAGATCTAAAATTTTTAATACTCTTTTGGATTAACATTTGACATGTCATTTTGGAACTAAACAAAAAATATGAAAAGTATTTACATTTCAAAATATCAAATTCTTCATTTTTCATTTGCATTTCTCTGATTTCTTTTTTGATAATATCTCTAAAAAACAAATATTTGAAATGAAATGTGCTTATGAAAAAATAGATTCTTTTTGCGAAACTTAATTCCTTTTTTTGATCAAAGATCATTTGAATAATTGTAAATTCCGGAAATAAAAATCTTATTAGTGGATATTTTTCTAATTTTAAATAATCTTCAATGCAAAAAAATAAAAACTGTTCAAAATATGGCAGAATCTCTGCAAAACCATAATAATTTATATCATATTTAAAAATTCTTAACATATAAGAACTCCAAATTCTAGATTCGTTGTTCATATTAGATAAAAACTCGATGTTTTTTTCCTGTATCAATTGATATTTTTCAGGTGAAATTTCTACATTAGGAAATCTTAAAAGTGCATTAAGGCTTTCGTCAGTTAGGTTATCTTCCAAATCAAAAAGATTTAATTCGGGATCGATTAATAATTTAGAAAATATGCCATAATAGTTTCTGTTGGTATTGGTGAAACCTATTTTAAAAAAAGGCTTGATGAAATCATTATAACCTCCACCCATGATTAAAAACAAATAATTCAAATTAAAAGAAAAGTGCTCTTCGTAATCTAAAGCAATCTTTCTCATATCAATTGATTTCCAAACATAAAAATCACAAATATTTTCATAACCGCCTAATGATTTATAATATTTAACAATATCTAGATGCTTGTTCTTCATAGAATTGAATAATTCTAATAACTCGCTAGTCTTAACTAACTTAATTTGGTTTTTTGTTTTTGGTGTAATGGGATCAGTGTGTATTGGTACTTTATTTGAAACAATAATCACTTCTTTTTTCAAGAATTCAGAAGAATCGTATTGAGTATTTTTTCCTTCATCGACATTCTTCTTCTCTTCTATATCGTGAGAACCTTCAAAATTGTTTTGTAAACCAATTATTACTTGTGCTGCTATTAATTCATCATTTGTATATATTAACCTTTTTTTTATAATGGATTGTTCCTCTCCTTGCTCTAATCTTCTCTTTTCAGTTGCAAATATGTGTTGTATGAAGAATGAAAAGCAAAACATTGGGATGAAATATTTTTTTGTTAAAACGATAAAATAATTACAATTTTTTAATTTTATTCTTATCAAATATTTGATAAAACTGATAATGATGTGGTAAAAATTTTTATTGTTTACTTAGTAGAGGCGTGAAATTCTTACTTTTCAACTAAATATATGGATCTCTTTTTTTATTAGAATCATAATTTTAATCCTCGTATTTTTAATCTGAAATTTAAATGGTTGGATATGTGCGGATTACCATCTTTTTTGTTAGCTTCTCAAAAGAATATAAAATTTGAGAATGTATGATTTATTTAATAAGTTTTTTTAAATACTTTATAAGGAGTAAAACTTACCAATCAAAACTTCGTATTATTTTCCTTTGTATGGTTTTGATTATAAATACTATATACAACATAAATTATTCTTCTTTATACAAATAAAAAATACATAATTGTGTATATTTATGATAAGATGAAAACTAATATTAAACTTTATCTAAAGATCTAAACTCAACAATTCAAACCAAACACTAAATTTGCCTTATTAAAATAAATTTTAGATTTATATTGTGATTTAAGCTATTTTATTTCTAAAAAATACAAAAATTTCTTATACCTTTTAAAACAAATTTTAAAATATTTTAAATATATGCAAAACAAAGTCATAGATTATTACAGAATAAACAAATTTGCAATACAAATATTACATTTATTTTCAAAATATCAAAAACATCATAAATTTTATTTGCTTTATGCACCATATAATAAATCACTTCTATACATTTTTCTAACACATCCTTCATGTTTTAACCATTTTAAAAAACAAGGGAATCTTTTATTTTAATATGAGATATGCATTATTAAAACCTTCTAAATTTGTTTAAATAACTTAGGAAACTAACAACTCAGTCTTGTAAAAGGATGTGTCGGCTCTAAATTTTCTAGAAAAAACAATTAATTTCAAGGAAAATTAACTACCCACTAAGAAATCATGCAGCCAAAAGAAATAAATAAAAAAATAGTAAAGAAAATACTTTGTAAAAGTATTTATTGTAATTTTTTTACAAGGCGCCGAGTCCACTACCAGGACTCCGACAGGATGTATCTTCAATTAATTAAATTGTTATAAATAAAAATATAAACTTGTAAATAGCGAAATTTTTTAAATAAAATGATAAATTTACATTTTTAATGAAATTGACAAATATTATTATATAATTTTGTTATTTAAAGCAAAATGTGAAATTAGTTTGACATTACAATATATTTTAGAAAATCAAATAAAACGCACATCAATAACTATAAAAATTAAAAAAATGTGATTTTTACGTTAAACGTAGATGAAATGTTTAATCTTTGTTTAATATTCAATTTATTTCTGCGGCGACATTGAAAGATATTCTATTTTTTGTGTAAGAAAATAATTTATAATTCATAATTTCTTAATGCTTCTTTGGTCTTTTTTAAGTTAAATTTTGGATTTATTTTCTAATTGCAAAATAAAGACTTAATTATTTTAAGTTCCTGTTTCTTTCACCTTTTATATACACGAGTTCAGTATTATTTTAATATCTAAAAATTGTGATTTTCCAATTAGATCACTGATATCATATCTTAATACATTATATTTGCCCCATTAAATTCAATTTTAAATTTTGTGGATAAAATGTACTTTTAAAATATTCTAATGTGATTTAAACACATAATAAATGATCTTATAGTTTCTTCAAATTTTTTAAAAAAATTACTTTGACTCATTTGCTCATTATGGCATCTCTTGGTACAATTCTATTATTTTATAATATAAAAAAATACCTTTTATAATTTGTTTCTGAAATGATTGTTTATTTAACTTTTTTTACTCAAATTCCTCTGCATATTTTTACTTTTATTGGCGACGTTTTTTATTCATCGATAAGATATGTTACATCACATTCCAAGCTAACTTGTTTCAGAAAATATGGGTGCTTTAAAAACTGAAATCGTTTGTTTCAACAATAATCTAGCCATCAACTTATTCATGTCATAATTTTATACAATTTTGTTCCTTAAAAAGCAGATCGCTTATTATTAAAATCTTATACCTATATTAAAATAAGAGATTAAATAATTTTTAAACCCTGATAAGCAAATAATAATTTTCATAAATTTTAAATAATGTGGTTTATTAATTTTTAGATTGTTCCATATTAGGCTGTTTATCTTTTTTAAAACTTTGTAACCACAGCATGAATCGTAAGTTAAATTTGAGCAATCAAAAGAGTGCATGAAGGTAAGATTTAACGGGAAAACCCCCTACAGAACATAGAAGCTACAACAAATATATGTAAAATTGTATTATAGGTTTCTCTTTGAATTGGTATTATATATAATATGAAGGTATGTTATAGATTTTCCATACCTAGGCACCAAAAAATTTTGTAAAAATTCATTAATGACTTTAATTATAGATTATTTAAGTAAAATTAGAAATTACTTCTTTTTTAGCACCTAAAAAATAGTATGAGTATTAAGAATGGTAGAAAAATTAAATACATCTATTCAATATGGACTGAACCCAAACATCAAATAACCAATAAAATTGACAAGTGAATTGATTACCTGTGCAATAATAACTAACGATGTTATTAGGCCAACTTTAAAAATAATATGGATCACAACAAAAAATACAAATTGAACCATTCCTAAATAAACTTAAACCACTCTTGTCTTTTCGAATTATAAAGAGGCATATAAAAGATAAATAATAAGCCATATGAATATAAAGCAATGTATTATAAGTTATCTCCAAGTTATCAAAGTAAATATTATTTAAACCAATTTAAATATAAAAACAAATAGAAATATTAAAATTTCTAAAATAATATTACACCATTTAACGGCATTAACAACGTCTATTTTATCAAAAAGATATCTTATTATAAAAATAATTAAATAAACTACAAAAAGAGCACTTGCAAAATTGATAGTATTTGAAAAATCTACAGAACCAATGACAAAAAAAATCATGACAGACATAATTAAATTAGGAAATGGGTAGAAATTCTTAATGATTGATGTATATTTACTTAATAATCGTTTCAAATTCAAAAATAATGGCATAAAAATATCTGGAACTTCATCATTAGGTTTTTTACTTTGCGAAGGTTGATTTAAATTGATTGTATTTGTTGTTTCATTGTCATCATTTATAATTTCAATTCTATCAAAATCCTTAATATTTGCTGGGCTAGCATTTGGTATCGGTTCTTTGACACTTGACGCGGTATTATCAGGGTTGCTTGATCTGTAATATTTATAAGAGGTCATTTCGTCATTTTCTATTCGTGATTTTCTTTTGTTCCAAATTTCTTTGCATGGTGGCTCTGTCATATTTTTTAATTTAAAATTAAAGATAAGACGATATATTTAAAAATTTTTTATCTTTTAAAGTATTGCGTTTTATACGGCTTTTATATGTGTAATAATCAAGGATTAAAAAATTAAGAACTAAGTTGAAGTTTTAAGTTGTATTGATTAAAACATTTAAATTCATTCTATTATTCGAGAGTAGAATTGTTTTTGCGTAAAATAATTTTAAATCATAACTTTTATTATTTAAACCACAAAACCTTTCTTTACTACTTTTAGTCAATTGCAACTTGAACTAATCGCAGTAACAATTCGCTGGTAGGTCCATAAAACGTATTTTTTTAGAAAAAAATCTGGTTAACTTACATTAGAAAAGAACCCGTTAAAAAACTGACAATCGATAATAAAAAGAGAAAAACGATAAAAATATCAATACCAATAAATAGGTCTTTATAATTTTACAGATATGAAGAACTTTGTAGTAACCCAATCACTTTAAATATTATAAAAACACAAATTTAATGGTTTATTTGCTTCTAAGTTTTTAAGGCAATATTATAGAATAAAAAATTTTTTAATTCTCTTTTTTATATTTTTTAATTGATCTGTTACAAATTTCTTGCTTATTGAGTTATTATCAATTATCTTTTTCATAGAAACTGTTTTTCTTTAAAATTAAATTACATCTAATATAGAATACCCAATATGCAGCAGTGATTTAATGTTAAAAAATAAGATAGTAAAAAAACAACATAATTTAAATTGATTTAAAGTATTGCAAGAAACATTTTAGTGTATAAAAAAAGGTTATTTCTTTTTGAGTTATGAAAAATAAGTTTGTACTAACATAAAATTTTTTTATTTTGATTAATTTTGTATTCAAATCTCAAGTTAGCTAAACCCGTCAAATATTTTGAATTTAATTTTTGACGAAATCTGATTTTCAGAATGTTAGCTGCTAAAAAATAAGATTTAAAAAAGAAAAATCTAAATACTAAAGTGATACATTTATGTTTAATGTTAATCATACTTAACAAGATTATGTAAAAACTTCAGCTATAAAACGTTCATTTTTTTTGGAATAAAATGATCTATAGATTTTCTATTTAACAATGATGAAATGACCCAACTACTAGCATAAAATAATTCAAATAAGAGGAAATTTATACATGGGTAGTTACTTACTCAAAAGTTTAATTTAAAAAAGAAATCATTCAAAACAATATATGCCTTCTGTTTATATTTGTTGTATTCTTAATATTAAGTAAGATTGTTGTAAATTTTGGGGTTTAGTTGAATTTATACCATTTGATTATTAAATTCGATCTTTATATCAATCAATCGTAGCATGTGATTGTTTATCCTATCACAATATCAATGATAAAAGTATCTAAAAAATTTAATAATAAAAAGCTTATTATTACTCAGGGAATTAGATAACATACGTAAACCTATAACTTATATTCCTCATATTATATATAATTCTATTTAGAAAATAAGACATTGTAAAATATTTATCTATATATTTAATAATAGCTTTAGGTACTACAGGCCTTTTTACTTGAAACTTACAATGTAAAATCTCTCGACTGCCAGGGTCTACCTTAAACTCATCCCAGCTTAAGCTACAGAAATTAATTGCTTAGTTTTTTCTTATTTAAATTTGAAAATGTCATTAATCACCTTATTTGTAAATTTATTTATAAGCATTTCTCTTTTGTTATAAATTTGTATCCTTCAAATTTCGCATTAATTTTTTAATAAATTATTTATTAAAATACCTTTTTTACAATTTTTGTAACTAAACCAATATTTTAAGCATTTAATTACAAAACGATTTCTGAGAATTTTACAATTCATCTTTATATTTAGCATGTGTTTAATAAAGATTCTTGTTCTATATTAAATTTTTTTTTGAATCGAATTACTTTTATTTTTCTGTTATTTGTTTGATTAAAGAGGATTCAATATAATTTTATTGATTTAAAACAATAAATTTACCGATATAAAACATCAAGATAACTATTTTTTGATTTTTTTGAATATTAAAGGTAAAATAAGACCAAACTTATGATTTGTTACTCTCAGAAAAAAGGGGGTTTTACACCATTTAAATAATCTACAAAGTCTATCCACTTTTATAACCGAATTACACGTGTTTTTTTAAAGTACATAGCAACATCACAAGATTTTGATTTATTGAAGATAGATCAATATCAATTTTTCGTCTTTATAAGTGTCAAAGAAGAAAATACTATATTTCGTTACTTTATTATTTTTTAAAAATATTTAGACATAAACATTTAAGAAATTATTTTATTATCTTCTCTATAGTTACATGATGTAAGACTAATTCCTGTAACCAAAGCCTGCAAGGTAAGGTAGACTTTAGCAGTCAATAAAGTGTACGGGTGGGTTTTAGCGGCTGGAAGGCTTGAAGTATCTTGAGCTATACCTAATTATGTAGAAACATATTTTCCGTATTTTTCTTTTATTAGATATTTATATTCTTTATATAGACGACATCGTAAAAAGATCTTCGTATGGATTTCACATTTCTAGGCAACAAAAGATAAGAAGATTTATTTTTTTATATAATTTAAATATATATCTTCTAAAAATTAAATAATAAAATATAATTTTATAAAAGTTATTATTTAGCACAGTAGGACACAAAGTATCTTAATAAGTAAAATTAATTTTATAAACATGAGTATTCAAATGATAAAAGTACCAGAAAAGGCGTTGTCAAAAAAATTTTTTAAGAAAATATAAAATACATAAAAATTCCATATATTTTCGGATTCTATGATGTATTATATAATCATAATGTTTTTTTTACAAAAAAAGTGATAATTAATTGAAAAAAATATACTTTTATTCAACGACAAAAACAATAAGATATTTTTTTATTTTTTTAATTTAACAACCAGTTTTGTTAAAATAAGATATTTTAGAAATTTTTTAAAAGTTTATAACAAGAGCTTTACATGATTTTTCTTATTTTGCATGTGATTGATGGTTGGATTTGCTGGTGAAGCGGTTTCTTTTGTTGTTTTATGTAATTAATATTTTAAGTCCTCATACTTTATTTAAGTAATAAATTTCAATACTCTTAAAGGGAAAAATGATCAAATAATATTTATTCCTTTTTTTAGTAAATAGAATCCTTCATTCACTCTTTATAGCTGCTAATTATTTCCAAATTATAACATCGGGTATTTTATATTAACTGGTATTGAATATTGATGAAAACCTATATAGTATAAACAATTATTTATCAAAACCTAAAAAGTAAGAAAGTTTGTGCAAGTCGATTTTAAAACATAAAAAAATAAATATAATAAACTATGTTACATAATATACAAACAAAGAATCCAAAAAATAAAAATATAGGGGTTAAATTCATAAAATACTTAGACAATGAGTGAAATTTTTAAGTTGCAAAGATTTTTAAACATTATCGGTAATATTGATTTCGTTTATATTTTTATCTTATTTATATATTTATAATTAATAATCTCTCAATTTTCTAAACCGATCATTCTCAAAAAAATTCATAATAACTTTAGTCTTATTATATATTCTTTTGTTGTGTTTTTAACCCCCAGTAAACACACACATACTAGTGCTATTTAAAATATTAATCGATAAATAATATCTTCTTATCTTTAATTTTAAATATTTAAAAAATTTAGCCTTATCACTATGCAAAGAAACTTGGAACAAAAAAAATCTCAAGACTTAATAATTGAAACGAGTTCATTTGAAACTCCTAGGTCAAGAAAGCTTCATACTACTCAGACAGATGTCAAAGAACCAATACCGAGTACAAGTGCGAAAGATACTATGGATTTTGAAAAGATTACGGTTCTTAATGATGATGAAACGCCAAATACTGTTAATTTAAGTCAAAAAAGACAAAGTAATATCTCAAAGTACGAATCTCATTCACCTTTATTTACTTGTCTAAGGAAATTCTTTATGAGATTTAATTTTGTACAAAAGAAGTATTACGGTTTTCCCAATCTGGCCATGTCTATTATAATTTTCTTTGTAATAGGATTTGTTAAATTTTCTAATACTGTTAATTTTGTAAGTGTTCTTTTTGTAGTTTACATTATTATTTTTTTAACAAGATTTCTTTTTGATCTAATAGAATTCGAGGATGTAGTTAGATGGTGTAACATTATTCTAGGGTTTCTAGTCTTTACATTGGTTTTGATATTAAAATTGGTATATTACGAAATTTACATTAATTATTTATCCTTGGTTTATAATAGTTTACTTTTAATTCATATGGGGTTATTATTGATATTTTATATGCCAGATATTGATTCAAAAAAACAAAGGTGGTTTAAATCTACTTTAGGAATAATTCAACTTGGACTTTTTGTTGCAGTCTGCATTGTTTTTAGAATTGATTTACTGACATGCTTGATAATTGCTGCACAGGTAATCAATTCACTTGTCAACTTAATTGGTTATTTGGTGTTTGGGTTTAGTCCATATGGATAGATGCGGTGTATTTTTCTTGTATTCTTAACATACATGGTATTTTCTTAAGTTTAAACAAAGAATTAGTTTATAATTTCGCTTAATTATTTTTTAATTAAACCCCGTTTAGGAAAATTTTTAAAGATATTTTTGTAACAATTTGATTTGATAAATTAAAATATTGTTTTAAAATTTCCACTCTATCGATTAAAATTAAGATAAACAAAATATATTAATCGTTATAAAATCAGGTTATTTTAATTTTTAGCGAATTGTTTTAAAATGAAGATCCCTTTATTAAATACAATTTTAACAAAGATTAAATCTAAATTTAGGCAAAATACTCGAAATTTGAAATATTTATCATGATCCAAATTTCAAAAATAATAAAAAATGTTCATCAAATAAAAACACAAATTCTTAATGTAATTTACGAGGATGGAATCGAATAAATGGTTATTAAAGAAATAATTTATAAAAAGTTGTTCAAATTACAAAACTCCCAAAATAAAAACAAAAAGAAACCAAAATGATAAAATTTTTAAGTCATCAAAATGATTTATAATTGGTATCCGATTTATATTTTTATTTCTAACAAATTGATAAAGCAATTATTTGTAGAAACTTATAATTTCTTTTATTTATACTGTAAGAGTCTGCAAACATTTTATAGATTCAACTCTTATAATAATGGCTTTTCAATTATTATAAAAAAAGTCATCTCGTTCCAATACCCAAAATCGTTCAAAGCCTGCAAGGTAAGGTAGGCTTAGCCAGTCAATAGAGTTTATAGGGTGAGTTTTAGAGAGGTAAAGCTGCAGAATCTTGAGTTATACCCAATTGTGTATAAGCATATTTTACCGTATGTTTCTTTTAACCAGGTATTTTATTTTTCAAAAGGTATAGGTAAAAGATCTTTGTATGGATTTTTTAATCCTAGGCAACAAAAAAATTACTTAAAAAGAATTAATTTATAGTTTATTTAGTGTTCAAATAAATTATTAATTTTGTCCATAAAAGATAAGAGAGACAACTCAAACTTAAATAAACAAATAGATTTTTAAAGCTTTACTTATTCTATTAACATTAAATCGTTTTACCTCAGACACTTGTTATACAAGGTGCGACCCGTGGAACACGACAAACCAATATTTATATAATAAAAAAAAGTTTATGTAAAATCATAATTAAATAAACAGTTGAATAAATAAGAAAAAATTTTTAAATCTTATTTATTATAAATATTAAATGTTTGAGTTGGATTTAATAAATAAATCAAACATAGACAATAGTTTTAAAATAAAAAAATATACTATTATGATTCAAATTGAAAATTTTATAACTTAAAAAATACACAAAATATTTTTTAATTTTTTTAAAATAAAAAAAAACTTTTAAAAACAAAATACCTAAAAATTTACAATTAATTTTTTGTTTTACTTATTTATTTTTTTATCATAAAACAGTATTTTATTCAAAAATATACAAAAAAATATTTTGTAACACTCATAAACAATGTTTTTTAAAAACCCAAACGAAAAATATTTAGAAAAATCTATTGATAGACTAAAATTACTAAACTTACAAGAAATAATGAAAGAAAATACTTTTATTGATGATAAAAACATAGAAATAATTGATTTATCAAATTTACAAGAAAAAGACAATAATTTTATATTTTTTGAAAATGAGATTTTGTATTCGAAATACGAATACAAAAACACTTTTTTAGTGTCAATAAAATGTTTAATATTCTCTGCGATCAAAGATTACTTGTTAACTTACACCGAAAATGAAATTATTGTTTATAAATGGAACAAAGAAATGGAATTTAAAAAAATCAAAATCATCAAACATTCATTTTTACAATTTCTAATAAAAACAAATACAATTTCAAAGAAAACTTTTGTAATTCTGAGCAAAATATTTTTAAATTTTATAAAAATAAAAGTAAAAAGACCTGACCTCCATTTAGAAAAACTTTTAAAAGAGTTAAACATTTTAAAAATATATGAAATTGAATTAGAAGGAAATTATTTAACATGTGTTTATAAGAATTTTATTAGTTGTACATTTGATAATAAAATGAAATTACTTGAGAAAAGAAAATATGATTTTAATGATAAACAAAAAAAGGAATTTTTAAAAATAGAAGGTAATACTTTAACTATTCAAAGGATGAAAAATATACAAGAAAGGTTTTATTTTGATGAAATTAGTCAATATTCGGTTTTGGAAAATTATTTATTTATTTTGACTGAGGATGGTTTAAAAATACTTGAATTTAAATCAGATAAAAATTAAAATAAAATAAAATTAAA
>JAOTAV010050923.1:3639-16236 GCA_026546445.1 Cyclargus thomasi
AACCCCACCTCCCCCCCCCCCAGGTCCAGACGGTGTACCCGCAGCTGCCGCGCGCGGCGGTGTTAGCCGACCTCGCCGGCACCGGCTCCGCGCACCTCACCATACACAACGTACTCGACGGACGACTCGCGCCGCACACACTGGACGACCGAGACGCACACGACGCACACGACGTCACAGTGCACGCCGCGACGAGGTAAGTAAAGTTGAATTTTTTTTTTATAGGCTAATCGAATATTTTTTTAAATTATTATTGGTTATAGAAGACGTCCCAAAAATAGAAATATTGGTGAAAGAATGACGCCGATAGCTAAAATTGTCTCGAAGAAATGGCAATCTTGCCCTGGGAGAGCCATGCGTCGGCACGAATAAGCCGGTTAGACCGGAGTGATACCACGGCCTCACAGAAAACTGGCGTGAAACGGTATTGTGCTGTGTTCCGTTCAGTGAGTAAGTTTACCGGTGGTGTCAATTTCTTCGGTAGTGCAAAAGATAGATTAGACGAAAATATAAAAATTAAACCACAACACCAGTTACAAGTTTCAGATTTTCGTTAAAGGTGGATATTATTTTCATTGGTATTTGGTGAAATTAATCTTACTGGACAACGTCGTCTAGTAAGATTAAGTTCAGCCTTACTTTATAGCACGAGTTGCAATTGATTATAATAAATATTATTATCATAATAAGCCAGGCCACTAATGCACAAAAATGAGCATCCTGTATACTCCACAAAATAAATAAAATAAAAAACTATTTAAAGTACAAACTTTGTTGCAGCTCCACAGTAGAGGTTGAAGATAACACAGAAGAAGAGTCAGGGTCGGACTCCGACGAAAGATTCGGCGACAGCCCCGCGGCGCGCGAGGCGGCGCTGCGCAGACGCAGACAGCGCCTCCTAGCTGCCGCGCGCCGACGCTTCCTCGCGCGGGCCCCCTGCTGACTCCGCCCCTGATACACCGTGAATCCGCCCCTGAGATGCCTGCTAAAATATTCACTACTGCCGCCGCAAGCCGCGTCTAAGCGGTGAAATTACATAAACGACATTGCGTTTGATTCCGTCTATCTCTGCCGCTTCCCGCGATTATCGGCGTCAGTGTGATAACTGCGATGGCGTTATTGTTTTACCGCAATGAAATCATCGTAAAGAGTAATATAAAAGCAGTAATTAATACAAAGTTCGACAAAAGCTTGCTATATACATAGACTCGCTTCATTATAACACTATAGCTTGACCGAAACTTCTGTACCGCGCCCTAAGAACGTGGCACGGGTAAGAACACTACCGCTGTCAGCGTTGACGGCCAACTGACAGAGTAGCGCGGCCGGTAACCATGGTGTCCCTCCCCCACCGCGCCGCGCTCATACCCAAGGCGAGGTAAAGCGCTTGTAGTCGAGCCATAACGACAGTATGAGCGATTTGCAAATTTGGCAAATACGGCGACTCAAAGTGCTTATACAAATATCACAGTCAACACAATTAATGACAATACAACAAGCTATGCGATGCCGTCCATGTTGAGTTAGTTCATCCGTCCCCGTTTCGCTCTTGCCTTTTCTAACAAGTGGATCATCCGGAAAGTACGTCAGTCGTCACACGATTTTCGTGACTTTTGGACCCCTCCTTGTCACTGGTGGTCACATATTTTGCAAGACCCCACACATGTTACGTTTGTAGGAATAGGACGCAGCATTTTGATTTTCGAAATGGTTTTGTAGTAGGCCTACTGTTTTCTCATATACAAAAGTTATTTCTCATAATGTTTCTTTGGTTAGTGACCATCAAGTTTGGCTTACGGCCTACGGGGTTGTTCATTTGTAGTGAACATTTGTTTTAAAAGTGACAACACAGTGGATCCAACTTAGGGTCAGTATACTTGCAGCTATAAACTGTTGGACCATAAACATTATAATATTACATAAATAACTCTTAAAAAAGACATTGTTGTACGTTTTTGCCCAACTGAACATTTAGTTTTTTTTCTTGTTTCCCTACTAAGTGGTATTTGGCAGGACCAAATATTATAATCGTATACTTATACCTTAACAGTGTCGTGTGGAATTAGTTGTTTGGTTTCACTGAACATTTAAATGTGGCAAAAATAAAAACATTCAAGCTATTTCTTAACATACAAAATTATAACTTGAACTAAACAATGTTGGTTTAAAAAATATATAAACTGCTTTGTTAACTGTTACCATTTTTGACTGTGTAGCTCTACATTAACTGGAAATGGCATAGACACTCTACCAAAGTTCTATTTCGGATATTGTGATGTTGATGGCATTTTTCATTAGTATAGACGCTGTATTCAATTTATAAAAGGCCTTGTTTGTTTATAAAACATTATGTCATACATAAAGTGTAATTGTAAATAGGGTGTGTATGTGTGTGTGATGTTTGTAAGACAATGAGGGTAGTTGAAAATTGCTGATACAGCAATATTGTGATTCCAGTGTTTTAAATTTTTCTCTGTTTGTGATATGTTACAACAATTATTGCAGAAGCTAAGTAAACATTACATTTAATTATTTGTGATGAGTGATTCTGAGGCGAGCTTTTACTGTTTTCAATTAATAACAAAATAAAAATACACTATAATTTTAGCATAATTAATACCTTGTCTGAGTTGTACACAAAAAGCTTGAGCATAAAAGATTTAACTTTTAATGATGTTTAAATGTAAGTTTAGAATTACCATTAGTTTTAGTATGTCTGAATTTGTTTAAAAAAATTATAATTCACCATAAACTAAGGAAGTTTTTGCCAATTTGGAATTTGTAAAATTATAACACTGACATAATTCTGTGTCTACAACTCTACACACATTATTGTGTTGGTGAATTAATGTATTGCACTGAGAGGGAAATTTATGTGATAACTATAGCCTTTAGTACAACTACTATGTTAAATGCATCTCTACTTAGCTCAGTTGTAAGGCTTATTTTATTTAGTTTTAATATTGCTAGTACTTATGATATCATTAAAGTAAGTTTTTTTTTGTTTGGCTTAGACTTTCGAGCTGTGACTCGATTTTGTAATTTTAAATATATTTTTATAAAAACTAACTATAGCATTGGAACTAATGTAAATTGTAAAACTAGTCAAAATAAAATGATCTATGTCAAACATGTTTTAATCAGTAATGACCAGAGGAGTACAGTAATTCTAAAAATCTTGCTCGTATTATGAGTGATGAAATTTGAGTGTTTGTTACTGATTTACACTTAAATGACTGGAGTTATTTTGATAAAATTTGGCATGGAGACTGACATGCAGAATTAACGCAAAGGCTATTAATTTTACCTGTAAGCTGAGGGCAACACCGCAGGGCACAGCTAGTCTTTCAATAATTCTTATAGTCTCTCCATTGATGTATTAGCAGATATCATCAATTTTATATAAAAATTTAAGAATTTATTTGGACAGTGGTAAATAACACAGTATTGTAGTGAGAAATTACAGTTTATATTAAAAATGAGGCTTAGGTTTAAAAGAAATATTTATCCAATGAAGTTTACTACAACTAAGTGCAACACCAAGTGTGCAAATATAAAGTCAGCGAAACCACGTTCAGAACTGATGCCTTGGAATTCATTTTTGTTCTCCGGGTTAACTTGCAGCCTCAAGCACACTGTAACAAAAACAAAACAGGGCTAAACTTCTCGAATTATAGAGCGAGGCCTTGATTTGATGACAATCTATTAAAACAATGTGCATTACATAGAGCAAGTATTGACAAATAGTAGAAAACATTAGGCAAATTCTGTAAGATTAATGTTTACATACCTCCGAGAACAAAACAGCTTACAGTGGAAATAAACCCACTCAAAAACGAATTAAATGGGAACGTGCCGACTAAGCAACAATACACAAACTGTATTACACCCGTAAGAAAAATGTAAAACAAGTAGGCATCGATGATTTTTAGCTTCTTTGGAGTTTTGGTGGTATATTCTTGGTAAAGTTTCGGAATAACTTGCGCTACAGAAGTCATTTTTCTGTATTTTGAAGAAAATTACGCCGGCCCGAGAAGGAAATCCAATTTTATTTGACAACTGACATGGAGTGACAGTTATGACGTGTCCTTAAATTTTTTTCTATTTTTTTATATAATAGCACATAGATTTGCCAAAAGCGCAGGCTACTCATACACACCCGAAAAAAGCCGTTTTCTAGAAACTTAAATTTTGAATAATTGCATTGACGAACTAAAATATAAATTAACAATTTTTACTTATATCGTGAATCACGATAATTTGACTTAATAGTCTTCCCGTTGTAATTTATCTCAAAACCAATGAAAATATTTTGGCATTTATAGCATTTTAATACAATATAAAAGGAAAATTAAAAAAATATATTGACAGCTGACAGTCATGACAGCTTCGATATGTTCAAAAACTGCTTGTCATATTTCGCAAAGAATAGCATTATTTTCAAGTTTTAGTGTTGATTTTAGCGTTACACAAAAATTATAATTTACACAATGTTGGGAGTCAATGAGAATTTTCCTGAATACGCAGTACCCGGCGCGAAGCAGGTCCGTTTCGAACCCTACGCCGACAACGGTGGCAGCATTGTGGCCATCGCCGGCGAAGACTACGCCGTGATCGGAGCCGACACTCGGCTGAGCACGGGCTTCTCCATCTACACCCGCGAGCAGAAAAAGCTGTTCAGAGTTTCCGACAAAACCGTCCTCGGCGCCACCGGCTGCTGGTGCGACACGCTCACGCTGACGAGGCTGCTGCAGGCTCGCATGCAGATGTACGAGCACGAGCACAACAAGTCCATGTCGACGCCCGCCGTGGCGCAGATGTTGTCCACCATGCTGTACTACAAGAGGTTCTTCCCGTACTATGTGTCCAACGTCCTGGCGGGGCTGGACGCTGATGGCAAAGGATGCGTCTACAGCTACGACCCCATCGGCCACTGCGAAAGATCAAACTACCGCGCCGGGGGCTCCGCCGGTGCCCAGCTGCAGCCCCTGCTCGACAATCAGATAGGCTTGAAGAACATGCAAAATGTTAAGGAAGCACCCCTGCCTAGGGAAAAGGCTCTGGCCCTTCTCAAAGATGTGTTTATTAGTGCAGCAGAGAGAGACATCTACACTGGTGACTCCATCTACATTCTGATTATCACAGCTAACGGAATACAGGAGGAAAAGTTTGAGCTGCGTAAAGATTAATTGTATATTCTTAAATAAAATTTACTTTTTATTTTTTAGTTTTATTTTTTAATTATATCACTGTAATTGGCTAAAAAAATGATAAAACAGTATCATAAATATAAAAAGAATTGTAACAAATAACTGGATTTATTAACTAATATAAGGTAACTACAACATAATATATTCAATATGTACAATCTCTACATAGAACCATTAACAAATTTCATAGACTTTACTTTTTGTACATTGGCATAACAAAAATAGTATCAGGAAAGTTCTTGTCAAACATCTCTTTAATGACCTCTTGTCGAGAGTTATCCCCGAGTATAGTGGCTTCTAACTTCGGGGGAGCGGTGTGTCCGGCCACCAGAGGATGGATGTTGTAACATAATTCAACTTTATCTCTGGGTGGAACTGTTACAGATAGCTTTTTGTAACCGGAACTTATAAAGGCATTGGTACTGTTTACATTAATACTGAGCCTTATTGGAGTATTTGTTTGTCCTATGATCGTACACTTCAGCGGAACTGATGTCTGCTGAACAACTACTTCGGGGTAATTGACTTTTAATGAAATTGGACACTCCTCTATAGGAAGCCCCAACAAAGGTGTGCTGCTCATAATATTTGGACCATCTTCATTACTTTTTCTCCTCCATGTTATGTTGTACAGGCCGACTCTAGCTGGAGGATCTTTTGGCTTCAGTTTAGCTTGTATACAGATTGCATCTGACGCAATAGTATTCTCTGAAACATCCAGATTGATAATACATGATGCTGGTTTCTCTTCATCACCATATTTAAAACAGTCATGAGGTTCTAATTCTGTATCTAGTATCACAAGATCCCACGGACTCAGTATTTTGATTTGTGGCATAACTATGAAGTGGTCATTAATGAAACATTTTGTGATAGGCTTAAAGTTCATAGCTACAAAATTTGTGGTAACCTCAAAAGGTTTAATAACTGGTATTTTAGAAACAAAATCCTTAACACACTCTAGCTTAGAAACCTCGTGGAGGTTAATATTATATGACACTTTGATTTGCACTGCAGCTGTAGCTGTTCTGTTTGTTTTCAAATAAAACTTATTGGAGTAAGTCCCTGACTTCTCAATATTTCCAACATTGATTTTAATCGGTTGAGCTTGAGATTCAGTGTGTTTGAGGCTGAGTTCTGTCACTGATTCTGGGTTTGGGTTGTCTGGAGAACTTAACAGTGAGAGAATAATAACCATGTCTTTGATAAAATTTTCTTCATTGTTCTGTATTGTAAAACTTGTGGGAAACCATTCTCCCTGAAGTGCTGGTGCTTGATTTTCTATTTTTAGGGAGAGCCTACACTCTCTCGTAGTTATACTAGCAGAAGTAGCTGGCATAATACTATCAAATTCAAAGTCAGCTTTAGGACTAATGATAAAATGTAACAGCTCCGGATGAACAATTTCTGTTATCTTGCTTTCATCTACCTTAAAATTTAAAACAATTTTCCTCCTAGTGTCTGCATCAAGAACAAAAGTCACAGCCTTAATATGAAGCTCCGATCCACTGTCGTGTGGATTCATTTTGAATTGACACAAAAATCTCTTAACTCTCCCACCATCCAGTTGTATATTTGGTTTTCCGGAATCAGTAATTGGAATTTCAATGGTCTCAGTGCTAGAAGAAACAGTCAAATGGGCTTTCTTTATATGGAGGGCACCACTAAATGTCTGCCTGACAAAAATCTCAACTTCTATGTTTTCATCAACCCTGTACTTTTGCTGCAAAAACCTAGATTTAACTTCTAAAAAGCTGGAAATATTGGCCATATCTATGGTTACCGTTAAGGGCTCCTTCTCTATTGCAGCCTTCCACAACTCCAATGCTTTTGCCTGGGATTGAGCTGGCAGATCTGGTTCAGCAGCTGGAATGTTTAAATTTAGAACTGACAATACATTAGTGAATATTCTTTCCTTATCATTATTAATGACTTGAATGTTTTTGGAGAGTGCTTCCACTGAGAGCTGGATGTAATCCTGGATCTTGGCAGATAGATATGCACACTGGAGAGCTCTGTTTAACACATAGGAAGCTAGATACCACCACTTTTCTCTTCTATAATCCCACAGCATATGAGACAACAAGGTGAGAGCTTTTCCATAATCTCCACAGTAATAATATTCATTAGCCATTTCAACTACTAGCTGTTTCCTCATTCTGGGCGAGTGGAAGGTTTTGAACTGAGAGATAGCACAGCTTAGAAAGCTTATTATCATCCCAGAGTGGTTGAATATTCTCTCATTATACTGGAGAGCTAGCACAGCAACCTGTTCCTTCTGTGGGTCATGTGGATCTGCACTGAGTCTGCCAGGTCTCCAGGGTCTCTGGCCATAGTATTCCACAATGCCCTCCATGGGATCTGGGGGTGGGGGATACTGGAGCACATCACAGCAGACAGATCTTGCAGCTTGTCTTCTTTTCACTGTGTATTGAGCAGCATACTGAAAGTAGAAGCCAGGATGCTGAGACTGTATCGCCGGAAGACCAGCTCTTATGGCCTCATCGAAGAGCTCACCAAAAGCACTGTACTGTCGGGCAATCCAGGCATAATGTTCAAAAAGGAGTTCTGTTGGACCAATCCTATTTTTGTACCTCTCTATGTGAGATTTCAGCTGAGAGATAGAGTCTCTTGGCAGATTTAGGGCAAAGAGCAATTTGCAGAGTTTGTAGTTAATGTAGCCAGCCACAGTTCTGATCTCCTGTATGTTGGTGTCCACTTGTCTGGTCTCCAACAGATTGTTGTAAGCGTGTAGATAGTGCTTATGAGCCGTACTCAAGTCCTGCTTCAATTCATTCAGAAACCCTAACTTGAATTGATGTCTCACAAAAAGGTACTGGTGTGTAGTTTTATTTAAATGGTCCTTGTGTTGTTTGATGTTCTTTGTCTCATGATGATAATAGTTTTGAGCAATGTCGTAAAATGCATTTTCTAAACGTACAATGTAGCCCATGAGGTGGTCACTGTGTGGAAGCACGAATAAAGACTTGGATTGAATTTCGCAGGCAGAGCATAGAGCCTGTGCTCTCTCTGCACCCAGCATGTACTCAGAGGGTGGGGGGGAGAGACCACTCTGGACTACCACAACGGCCACCTTCGTAGTGTGACCCTCGATGGCCGCTCGGATTGACTGCACCCTTGACGCACACTCGATAATCTTCTCATTCCACTGAGGATCATTCCACTCCATATCGTAGAAAATCACGACCACGGCCGGAATGAGCGATATCCGTTTTTGTATCCAATTTTTTTTGAGTATTCCTTTTGGTATATACCATTCGTAGGAGTTTCTTTTCGGTTTCACGACGGGGAATTCGAACGTGTTGTGCAGTATTTTGAACTGCACGGAGGCTCTGTCGGGTCGACGGTTGTTCGAGAAGGCGTCCCATATCGTCTTGTGTATGGCGTTGTTGACGACATCGAGCCCCGAAAGCCCTATAAGCGCCAGGGGCTTGACGATTATCTCGGGCGGAAACTCGGTATTGTCACTGGGCTGTGTCGCCATCGCTGCAAAATACTCTCTCGGCAATACCAGCAGACGACGTCAGCAATTCTTACGATAATTAGTTCATGTTACACTTCTAAATAATCATTTACTAACTAGATAATGACGAATCTAACTAAATGAGAATTTTTATGACTGCATTTTTACAATTTACACTGCATCACTTACGTCAAATGTCAGATTAAAACCTGTCAGTTGTCACGACAGCTGATAACATGTTTTTTTCATGTAGATTTAGCAAAGATAATCAATATTGTATAAGGGCTTTCGGCTGTAAAAACGTGTTTGGTGTATGTAACATACACCAACACGTAAGTTCTTTCTTTTTATGGCTCCGTAGTCGGTAGTAATTGGTATTAAGTTAAAAAAATAAAATGTCAAATATTATATTTAAATGTCAACTGTCAACAATTGTCAATGTCAAAACTCAAATGTAATATGTTTTTTGCTTGTTTTGTTCTATTGCGAAGATTTTTAATGATTTAAATTAAAATACAGCAACTTTCTGCATAAATAAATACTTAAAAATATAGAGCTTTGAAAATCATTACGAGAATATATCTGTTTCTACCCGCACTAATTGCTTACCTTCAAACATGACGTCCCAAGCTTTGGCATCTCTCACAGCTACATACACGGATTCCGAAGGGGAAGAGGATATGGAAGACGGGCAACAAACACCGGATAAGGATGAAGTTAACGAGAGGAGTCAGTCAGCACCGGTTAGTCCAAAGAACGTCGAGGAAAATAAGGAGGTCGGTTCCGCTCCTGGCTCGCCTAAGAGAATGGCGAGGCTGGTGTCCTACGTGGATGATACTGTAGTTTCCGACGATGAGCAGCTGTCGCCGAGCGCCGAGAACCAGGATGACATGCGTCGGCTCTCCATGGAGACCGATACCGACGAGGCAGTACCGAAATCTGACCCCGACGACTCACAGGACGGAGTCTCCATACCCCCCGAGCCGGCGGGCAAATGCCCAAAAGAACTACAGGACACCATAGCAAAATTCTACAGCAGAATGATGACTGAGGGCCTCGACATGAACAGAATCATTCAGGACAAAAAAAACTTCCGAAACCCAAGTATATATGAGAAACTGATTCAATTTTGTGACATCAACGAATTGGATACGAACTATCCACCAGAGATATATGACCCACTGAGGTGGGGCAAGGAGTCATATTATGATGAACTAGCTAGGGTACAGAAAGTGGAGATGGATAGGAGAGAGAAGGAGAGGAAGGAAAAAATGTCAAAAATAGACTTTATCACTGGTGTTTCAAAAAAGGCTGATAGTGATGATGACAAAAAGAGGAAGTCAAAGTGGGACCAAGCTGCTCCGAATGTGTCAAAGCTGAACATAAAGCAGCCGGGGCTGGTGCAGCAGTCACTCACCACCAATGTCACGGGTACCAAGGGAACTGTCATATCCGCATTTGGAACCATCGCTAAGAAACCTAAGTTATGACCACCAGGATTAACTGAAAGTGTCTCTGTAACATAAGTACATTAATAAATATAAGTTAAAATTAACTATGACACTGCAATTTTAATTTTACATCTCCTTTACTTGTGCAATATTGAAAAGTTTGTCTATCATATGTTAAACACAAAAAATTATTTCACTCACTTCCATATAACACTTACTAAGCTCCTCCGATGCGTAAAGCGTGTGCCCGCGCCGGGTGGTCATGGCGTGCATGTTTCACGTATCCGCGATGGACGACCCGTCTATCGCAAGCATTGCTCTTATAAAAACATAAAACACATGACGTCACAGTCTAGGTTTATTAATACTACAGGTCGTCCTGTGGTCGAAATTCGACTTTAAATATTTATCAATTCAATCACAGACTTCAACCATAAAATAATATTTCGTGTATTATCGTGTCATCAAAATATTGTAATCTGCGATTTATTGTGTGTGGCGTTTTCTTTATTAAAAATATGTAAGATTAAAGCATATTTGTTTGTAAAAATAATATTGCTCTTCCACTGGGGAAAATTTCATGCTCTTACATCTAAGCGTCTTTCTTAAAAAAGAGTACAAAGTTTTCCCCTCGCGTATTAATATATAGAAGGTTTTGAAGTAGAACATCACCTTCCTACCATTAACTGGGGTTTAATAACAAAACACTATAATTTAATATAACATTTAATAAGGTTTGTGCCTCTTGTCATGCAGTTTGAGGTTACGCTGCATCCTGCCGGACACGGCAGCCGTGCCCGGCGCCTCCGACCCGCACCACACGCTGATCAGACCAGACTCCCCGGTCGTCACCATCACATCTCTCTGTAAGATCGGATAGGCTTTCAATTTTTTATATAAAATAAATGGGCAAACCTTAAAGAAAGCAACTGCCGTCGCCCATAGACATTCTCAACATAACAAGAGTTGCAGGTGTTTTGCAGGCTTTAGCAGCAAGCGATAGTTAGAATTTAGGTTGCAAAACAGAGTATACAGAACCAAGTAAATCATCTTCAACCGCACGCACACATAAACAAATCTAATCAGTTTTATAAGTCTGTCAGTCGAGGCTTACATCTTTGAGTATGTGCGGTACACACTGTTGACAGGCCGGGTCTCATCGCATAGACTGATTTTGAGTACGTCAGAGTGACCACTTTTAAATCACTCGTGAACGAAAGTTTTTCTAAGTTCCTGGATCGTGGATGTGTATTAAATATGTGTATCATATAATAAAAATCTTAAATATGTGTATAGTATAAAAGTATTAAATATATTTCCTTTGTCTGGTATCTGTAAAACAAGTCCTTTGGGTACTTAGCACAGGGTCAGGTCACTTTCTTATTATTACTACTACTGAAACAAATACAAAAATATACAATCGACAACAAGTTATCTAAAGTTATTATAAATGCGAAAGTTTGTGAGTATGTTTGTTACTTCAATTTCCTCACCCTTAAACGACTAGATCGATTTTGATAAAATAGAATAAAATTTCAAATAAAGTTATTGATAGACTATCTGCAAGCGTTAAAATAGGGCCTAAGTATATTGGCTGGCAATAGTGATAAAAGTTTCCTTTTTGAGCACATTCTACCTCAGGTTTCAATGTTAATTTGTGCATAATTATGTGAACAAAAATTAGCTTCAATGTAGCACCACAGTTTAAAATATGTTCAGTAGTATAACATTTGGCAGGAAGATCACTTATCTTGCGACACGTAACAGGCATTGGACAGGTTATGCTCCTTTGTATAGTCGTTACAGTATATTAATTGTTCTGCAAAAGTAAACGTCAAATTATTCAATACAAAATCAAATGTCTGTTATTTCGAAATCAAACTCGTAAACAAATAACACACGTAGGGAGGGCGATGTAATTATATTTTTTTTGTCAATTTAAAATTACCCAAATTTATTGGCGTACCTGGCTCAGTTGTACTAGAGTAAATATGCTCTAATACGCTATACTATACATAATTTACATTGTGGTTATTACTCAAATTACATAAACCTTGATTATTTAACGGCATCAAGCAATTTATATCATACTAGTTTCTTTCTTGCGGCTTTGCCCGCGTGGAAATGATTTCTCAAAAGAGAGTATTTAATCGAAATAAAAAGTATCCTAACTAAGTCATCCAAGACATTTGTACGTGAGTCCACCCCGCAATTTGCCGATTTTATACATATTATTATTTATTACTACGTCAGTCTGTGATGTGTGTGTGTGTGTTCTTTTTACTTCAAGTTCACACTCCGATGAGCACCTCCCTTTATTCTCAAGTCGAATGACTCTTAAAAACTTTATTTCGTTCAATAGGGAATATGCATGGTTTTTTATTATTTAATTAAATAAATCTTACGTTATTGAAAAACGATGTAGTCAAATCAGTTTTTTGATAAAATTGAA
>JAOTAV010050934.1:0-16232 GCA_026546445.1 Cyclargus thomasi
TAGCCTGGAGACTGACAGACGGAAAGACATCAAAGTCTTAGTAATAGCGTCCCATTTTCCCTTTATGTACGGAACCCTAAAATACCCCGATGAACGATTAAATACGTAATTGCAAAGAGAAATTCGTTCCTTTTTATCGCCTCAAACTTCCTCTTAAACTCGTTGGTTTTGCAAACACAGTACGTAACGTAAACTTCAATTTATTTGCTTGGCCTCATGAACTTAACTGTAGATATTAAATAAATTTAATTTAACCTTAGATCTTACAATATGTTTCATATTGTAAGACTATTGTGATTTGTGACCTGTGTAAGTCAATTCAATATATTTTTATGATTGTACCACTAAAAGTACTTATCTATTGATGCTAATATGCCATTCATCAATAGATTTTAGCACCAATAGATTTAATAACAATATTATTGGGCGAGTGAAGCGAGTTCTCTATGTCCCCCCCCCTCGTAAAATTAATAACGGAAAAACTATCGGAGCTTGGGTTTTGGGTTTCAGCATAATATTTAGAGTATACGTCTAGGTGTGTTTAAAAGATAATATAAATACTATATTGTACTACTAACGCCATCTATAAGTTGCGGTGTGCAACAGATAAACTCAACGAACTGTCACAGTCACAGAATATTATGAAAAGCATGTCACAACATTTAAAAATCTCGCAAGCCCTCATATAGCTGCGCTTTTTCGCAAGTTTGAAAAATGTTGTCGACTATAGCTTGACCACAAACTCTGTACCGTGCCCTAGAAACGTGGGACGGGACGGGGGACAAGAAAGAATACTACCGCCGTCAGCGTTGACGGCCAATTGAGTAGCGTGGCCGGTGACCATGGCAACCCTCCCCCGCCGCACTGTGCTTAATAGCCAAGGCGAGGTTTAGCGCTTTCGGTCAAGCATAGGTTTACATACAGTCAGGTGGCCATAATTTTTTAGTATTTAATTATACTTGATGCCGCATAAGTAAACTTTTAGGGCCTGTTACACCGCTTACTAATAAGTGTCGGATACTCTATCCACAATATTTTTTGACAGATGTATGGAGAATCTGTCAAAAAAGTTGTGGATAGCCCATAGGAAAATTTATAAGTAAGCGGTGAAACAGGCCCTTAGCAAAAGTAAAATTTTACAGCGTCTCTAGCGGTCACTTGTAGTGTAAACTTACGAACTTTAGGAGTCATACTCTTTTGGTAGAGCTACTGTCTGAGCTACTCTACATAACTTTTTCTTTAGCTAATTAATAATGATGTATATTCTTTTGTTTCTCAAACGATATGTAAATGGCAATAGGAAGTGAATCTGTGTAAACAGCTGTTCCGAGTTTATTTACTCTATTGACAGTTGAAGGAACCGTTTAATCATCTTCATTACTTCCGCACTTGAGCAAAAAATTACGTCCTTGTGATTTGTCTTTTTTGCTAAAATGCTAATGATCAGCAGTTAAAATTTAGTATGATTGAAACTAGTGAAAGAGAGCGTTTAAGGGCACTTTATTTAATGAGTGGCGAAATTTGTTATTGTGCTGCGAAATTGGGTTTTCCAAAGTATAAGTGTGACGATTTTATTTAAAAAAAAAAACATATTTTACGGTTCTGGACACATCTGGATACTCAGCTCGTTTTATTTATCTTTATAGTTGCACCTCTTAACTCAGAGATGGCGTCAGTAGTACAATATTTTTTTAAATTGTTATCTACAATAGGTTAATACTATTTTATTTTTAATACATCTACACATATACTTAAATTACTATGCAAAATTTCCAACTCCAATCTATTATAGTTTTTCCGTAAAGTGTGTCAAAAAACATGCACGGGATACTCCCTAATTAATATTAGTCTAACTAAATAGGTAATAAAATTAATCGTTATATGACCAGATGCTAGCGACTGCGTTGCTCAAAAATTCCTTTATCTCTCTCAAAGAGACTAAAAGTATGAATTGACCATCGACGGTTTGTGTATGTGAAGATGTAGCTAATAGATAGACAGATCAAGTATAATAAATAAGATATACTAATAGATATTATTTTAATAAAATACAATTTAACTCAAAGCCGTTTCTTGTTTCCTTAGTAAGTCTGTGATTCAGCTATATCCATACCCCTCAGTACTAAAAAATAATTTATATGTGACAAAACAACATTTACCGGTTCAGCTCGTAATCTTAGAAATACTTAATTCTTGTGTGCGTGTATGCATTTGGTAACGAATTCCTCCCAAACAATCTTGATAAAATTTGGTGTGCATGTTAAAGGAGTCTTGAGAATGGTCAAAATTAATAAGCCAAGACCGGCAGGACAACGTCTTTCAGGTCAGCTGGTAGTGTATGCTCCGGTCCAAAAGCTTCATAAATTACGCATAAATCGAATAACCTGTCAAGGTTAAAGTAATAAGCGGAAATTCCAAGCGGATTTCCGAACATTAGCTTGAACATAAAGGTTTAAATTAAACTTATTTGTATCAGAATAAACAAGGCAATTGAACTGTAAAACCAGCAAAATAAAACACGATCGAGCCCTTTTAATCTTTTAAAACTGAGGCTTTGCAAACACGTTTCGAGTTTTGCCCTTAAACTTTAATTTGTGGTGAAATAAGGACAAAAAATGATGAAGTACTTCGGCACAGAATTATAACACACAGTAGACTGTCTTCGTACTAATCCAGGTACTCTCACATTAGTTTAAGCCAGCTAAGCGTAAATGGAAAAACTCCTGAAAAAAATTTTCAGCAGCTAGAACAAAATCGAACGTATTTCGCTCGAGTCGCACTTTGTTTTATGATTATTATATTTAGCAAAACAATACTAGTTCTACAATAGACTCGAGAAATTTATCATAATTAATTTACTGCATTATATTTATACTGTAAGCATTGTATTATTTAATTTTGTGCTTTGTTTTAAGATGTAGTGTGTGGCTTGTAAGCAATTCCTGTCTCTGATAGGACTTCGATGCAAAACGGCCGTTTTATGCTCAACAAGATTTTAATGGATATACTTAAACTACGCATCGCGCTATATTTCCAAGCTGATATTAATCACGTAGGCTTCGACAGAGCATAAAACCTGGCTCGGAAGAACTTCCTTTGTGGTTCCCACTCATAGTCATCGAGCAAACTAAATTCCGATTAGGAGTACGTAATTCCGAATCGGCCATGTTGTCTGAATCGCAGGCAGGTAATGAAATAATGGCGCCCACGCAGGGTCAAGTGCGCGTGAACTGTAACGTCGTTGAGCCAATTGTACTACCGGATAGAGCTGATCAGTACTCATCACATGGAATATACGCGAATATTGTTTCGCCTTTTGATTCTGGTGCTATACTCCGAAGCTGTTGGGAGTCGAATGAACGAAGCGCTATGTTACCCCTTACGGGCCTGTTTCACCGCTTACAGATAGTCTATTTAGTTGACAGATACAACTTTATTTGACAGATTTTGTATGGAGAATCTGTCAAAAAAGTAGTGGATAGCCTAACAGAAATTTTAACAGTAAGCGGTGAAACAGGCCCTTGGAGTACCAGAAGCGCAGGTATAGTGACAGTTATGGTTAACTTTAACGACAACAACTGAACTTTATAAACGTTAAATGCACCTTGGATTTATAGCTAACAGTTAACGCTGACAAAGTTATAATAAACCACAAAGATATTTGTTATCTTGACATTTCTTCCGGTCAAATGTGGTGTCATTTTTTATGCCTCCTTTGCAGATATTTTTGGCATATTTCAAGTTAACATTTACGATTACTGTCAAAAAATTGGCTAGTTTTGGTTATCGTTAAATATGGCATCGTTCATAGCATCTTGGGTGCTGTTATTGTTAAACATGGCGTCCTCCTTTTTTAAAGTTCTTGATTGGTTAATTATCTCAAGTTTAGCAAGAGATTGGACAGTTTGCTTAACATTTTGTTACAGTTTAAGTAAGTTGATGGAACTCACCCTTACAAACGTGTAAATGAGGTCAGCCAGGCCGACTCTACATACACAAAGCTGGGTATAGTGAAATTACGTTATACGTCCTTCGATCAAATATTATGAAGATTCACAGTTGCCGTCTAAAAAGTCGCACCGGCAAATCCGCTCCAATATGCCTTGTTCCGGTCCTAGTCGCTCCGAAACCGCGAGATTTAACTTTTGTGCGATTGTCAGCTTTAACTTATTAAATTAAAGTTTATTTTGCAAGACACTAGATTTTGATTTAAGTTGTTTTGTGACAGATAGTCATGGTGCCATTACTTTATTTTATTTTTGTAAATGACAGTACTATTAATTTATCACATTATAACATGATAATTTATGATGATTACATATGATTTAGGTAAACCTATCAAGGAATAAATTTTAGCAATAATCGTAAATCATAATTATATGAAGCTAATTCAAATCAAATATCAAGTCTGGTGGTAAATTCTGATAATAAAATCAGTACAGATAAAACAAAACAAGTACAAAAATAAATTAGGATTTATAAAGGTTGTGCAGGTGTCACAACATACCGCCAGTGGAATTTTATTTATTTTAAGTTTTATGAATGTTATTCTAGTTATTGATTATCAAAATTAATTAATTACGTAAGGTGCTTTTGAAGGAAGGGGGTCAAACTAAACTTTATAGTCGCTGAAAGTAAGTAGGTATTTTAATGATTTGTGTTGACAAGCGCCTAGCGTCATAAAAATTGCCTATAGAATAAAAAAAAACTCTTTCAGCGTTGTTTCACAGTGAACTATTTTTAAGGGACGAATACACATATAATATTGGATTAAAATTTCAGAACCGGGGTAATGATACCCTTTTAGTATCGCGATAAGATATCGAATGCATCTCAATATACCAATTTTATGTGCACTAAAGGAGTACTGTTGTACTACAGATCGTACAGGAATATTTTACCTCTGAACCTCTATAAATGGAGCCTTATGTAGACGGCACAAAGTCGACGAATTAAATGTGTCGTCGTCTTGTCGTCACGTGTATGCGAATTAACGGTTTTCCGTTAAATGGCCGAACTGTAAGAATCCTTGTCTTTATCTTTATGCCGTACTTAAAAGGAATTACGTCATTGTCCCTTTTAGTCATTATATTTGAAATCTTGGTATTTTAACGAAATTCTTGCGGTCTTTTCGATTCTTATGCGATGCCTCCCATCATCGAGGCCGTAAGTGGTTGATAAAATTGTACATCCTCCCCAGCCTTTCATGTCAATTCCGTCCTTTTTTGATTAAATTATTATGCGGATTTTATATTAGTAAAAATCGATAATAAAACAGGCCAGGGGCCATTTGTAATCACGTCCTAAATTAAAAATGATTATTATTTTTAAACACACAATTTTAATTATTGTTTACCCTAATACGATGAAATCCAAGTGTCGAACGAAAAAAAATTTCAAACAATGACACTAAATACTGATAATCAATCAGACGGTTTGTCAGAATACTCACATATTTCCCAACCGTCAGATTGCCACCTTAAATGATTAATTAAAATGTCATTGAATAAATTGATGATTTACAAAACATATTACGTAAACAACCCGGTCAACAGTGCGAACCTTATACAATCGGTGGCATTTCGACTAAAAACGAGACACTTACGAAATATTAGGCGCAGATTTGAGATCGCTATCTCAACATCTATGTCATATGAAAAGATAAAAAATGATAAATTTGAATCGTCTAAGACACAGAGTGTTCCTAAATGTGAAAAATCTAAAATGACTAAAAATTACAAAACGTTTTAAATCCTCTGAAGAAATAGTGGCAAAAGTTAAAACTTGCGGGCTTATTCACGAATTTCGTTTGACTTATTCGGAAACTTCAAGTGAGACCACATAACTAGGAGGTCAATGCTTAGCGGTCGAGGGTTTACTGGATGTCGCTCGGTAAAGTCTGAATACGAGTCGAATTGCACATCATGATAATATGAATCAATCTAGTTATGACTGCAGGAAGCTCCACTAACGAGAAAAATAGACTAAATATTTCCAATCGAAGCGAAGCAAGGTATTATATAGCTAAAATGACCAAATTCACAAGTTCTAACTTCTAGCAAATCATTTCCACAGTCAATAAACGCTACCCTATCCCTAAGCTTTGATCAATACATTCGAATCGAACGAGAGTTATTATGTATTTTTTTTTATTTTTCTTATAACATGAGTCTAGACTGAGAGAAAACTTTCAAAAGACTTGTCATTTTACGGGTGTTGAACCGGTCTTAGTGTCTTCCTACTTTAGCGAAATGTGTTACGACTTTAGGCAAATTCCGGTAGCTAATAAAGTATAAGTTATAGCTAATTATGTTTATTTTATTTTGACTTATCTCTAAACGTACAGTGCTGCATAGAGTTTAGATTCAATGTAATATTTATATATTAAAAAAAATTCAAACTATATACAGTACTTATGTGCTTCTACGTAGGTAGGCAAATCATTATAAAAGTAACTAAGAATAAATCCCTAATTATAAACTCAAAAACTAGAAAAAAAAACTTTTTAGACATTTACTGCTACCCACTGTGCCACGAGTTTTTATTGTTATTTAAATAACGATGTTACATCAGGTTAAGGTCGTTTAGAAAATACAACGATAAGATAAAACTTGTATTTTATTTTAATTATTGGAGACAAAATAAATTACGTCATTTGTTGTTTAAAACATATATTATGGGTCAGAAAGTTCCTAAATCATAATGAATATATCTATTTCAGGTCAGCACAACAATATTTTTTTATTTTTTTCGACGATTTAAGAATGATTCTCCTATTTTAAAATTCCACCAATATAACCTAAATATTTAAATATCCTTTCCAGCTTAAACGGTTCTCAGCCGATAGCTGTGCATACATAAGTTTGCACTCAGAAGTCAGAGTTGTATTATGACCGCGCGGTAAGTTCCCAACTCCTAGTCGAGCGCGTTTCAGGATAGCCACCTTTGCCCAAATATTCGTTTTTAGTTCTATCGAGAAAATTCATAGCCAGGTAGACCTTAGTAGGTCGCGTTATGTCAAACCCAGCCAACAGATCATATTAAATTGAAATATTTCGATCAAATTAATTTATCGATGTTTTTATAATATTAAAGACATCTTGTTAGTAAGCCTGAAATTACAATATAATAGCTACAAACCACAGCTGGATGTGTATTATTTTTTCTCATTCGTTCAACACTTAACCTTCGAGAACTGGTTTGTTGCAAGTGTGCCTACAGTATCATTGTTAATCTTAGTTCAAGATAATTACTATCATCATATTTAATTTTACCAAAAACAGTGCCCGCTTCCCGAGGCTGAAGCATATATGTTTACTAACGCAACAGATTTGCTCATAACGCTTTTATAATCTTTTAAATAACGCTTCTAAAAAAATTTTTAAAAAATTCTCAAAAGCTAGGCATGAGCGGATTCCTTCTCAGCAATAAATCGAAAGTTACCTGAGTTGTTTTAGTCCATAGACAATAGTCTTGTAAAACAGTTTTTACTGAAAAGTTAGACATTTTTATTCTTGATTCAATAATTATACTATTAAAGATTGTTATCTCTAAAAAAACCATAAATACATTTCGAGTTTCTTGTTTATAATTCACAGAAATCAATAATTAGCAAATTGCAATACGAGGAACAGAATTACTTGTTACTTCACAGTTTCTTTATGTAATGGTTTACTATCGCGTCATTAAGTTGACGTTTTACTAATACAACAGTCGTTCAAGTAATCGCATGAAGAAAATAGATTCGTCTATAAATCCTGATGCTAATTGGACTTAAGAAGCTAATATACACAGGTCTTTCTTAATTCTGACTTGTTGTATTTAAATGGTATATACTATTAGAGAAATTGAAACAGATACAGATCGTGGATCTAAGTAATTTGGTCGGGCTATGGCAAACTTAGCCGACAGATAATGACTTATATAGAATTGACATATTCCGTCCAATATGACGTAGGTCCGTCAACTTGCTCTCTTTCAATTTCCTCCTTTATACATTTCATTTAAACAAATATAGAATATAATTTTTAAACGACTTTCAATATTATTCCAAGAATTTAGTTACTCTGTATGAGGCAATTTCAGCGCTGATCCCAAAAAATCATATTTTACGAGAACGTCGATTGCAAAATTTCTCCATTTTACAATTTACTATCTATAAGGCTATAAACCGCTTTATATATACCTAACATACGAGTGGTAATCGAAGTTTCAAGTTTCGATCAGCTGGACCTTTTACAATCTACAGTAAAAACGTCTTTCGTAAGAATACCATTTTGAAGTTTTATATTCCTGAGGCCGCATCGGAAAACAAACAAAGCTGTATTAAATTAATACACTACAGGAAAAGAACTGCTTAATGTCGGTCTTGCAACAAGCCTTTTGTAAAGGACCACCTCGGTTAGCGTGTGCCGCCGCGTACGCCGCTGACAAATTCCAATTCAAAATATTTACTCAGAGTATTTTTTTATAAACATTTCTGAGCTTCCGTAGTGTAATGGGTAAGAAAGACCCTTGGATCACACTCGAGAGGGTGAAGACAAACCCCAGTGGAGGCGTGTACCAATGAGACATTTTCCGATTTCAAGTACATAATACGGATGCTCATTGTCGTGGGAGAACCATGGTAGAGCCGTGCTTCGGCACGAATGGGCCGTCTCGACAGAAGTGTTACTATGGCTTCACAGAAAACTGACGTGAAACGGCATTGTGCTGTGTTTCGTTCAGTGAGTGAGTTTACCGGTGGCCCAACTTACCTAATTCCCTATCTCTATTCCCATTTCGAATTCTTACATAAAGGCCGGCAACGCATTTGCGACTCTTTGGATGTCACGTGTGTCCATGGGCAACGGCAGTTACTTTCCATCAGGTAACCCGTCTGCTCGCTTGCCCCCTTGATATCATAAAAAAACGCTTAAATTACGGTGCGTACCACCAGTTCGGTGAATAACCCGGCGTAAGAAACTCGGATGACTCCATCTGCATCTCCGTGACAAATGAGCAATCACCTTAAATCGCACTTAATTGTTTTAAACATAAACTTATAATGTAAGGTTGTTTTATGATAACAAGGTGACATGAACTTGAGCTGTTGTGACTACACTTCTTGCGACACCTTGAATTAATAGAGTGATTAAGACTTGATAAGCTGTTGAATACTTATTTTCACTTGCATTTCTTTAACACTTTTTTATTTTACACTTAAATTTCTGGTACAAAAATGAGACCGACTTATTTCAAATTATCGCGTTAACCTTAAATATAATTTGATTTGGATTAAAAAGTAAGATCAAATGTCTACCCTATGAATAGATTTTTTTTGTTTCAATATCGAAATCACATATTATTTCACTAAGCCTGACTTCAAACTTCTTAATCGTGGTTACTTACTAAAGTAATCTGTGATGATTAGTAGAGTTCCACATGGCTCTATTTTATTGATTAAAACTTACCTATCTGTTTATTTTAGGGCCTGTTTCACCGCTTACTGATAAGAGTCGGATAGTCTATCCACAACTTTATTTGACAGACTGTACATATACATACAGTTATATGGAGAACCTGTCAAAAAAGTTGTGGATGGCCTATCCGAAACTTAATCAGCAAGTGGTTTTGATATTACTTATTATTTTATCGCCTTCGTGGTCTAGTGGTAATGAGCTCAGTTCTTGACCCGGAGGTCGTAGGTTCGATTCCTGCGTTGAACGTAAATTCTGTTTTTGCCAAAAACAATGATTTATATTTTTAAGGTTGGGTCATGGGTGTTACAGTAATTTAGAAATAAGCTTGGATGTCAAGGTGAGCTTACACCAAGTTAACATTACAAAATTGATTGACACAATACTAATTAAAATATTGAAATACATAACTAGATCAGTATTATACAATGACATGGGCTATATTAGCTCACTATAACATATGGTAATATGTAATATGTGCTACACATATTATGCTAATTTTATGATTTGTAACAGTCGGTGTGTTCCGAAATAACGTATGAGAACTGAGTGTTGATGACGTCGTAAATGATAAATCCGATGCCACCAACAGTAAGCTCTACCATAAGTTTGAAATATTATTATTATTAAATGTTATTATTATTATTATTATTATTTATCCTTGATACAGGTTAAGTATTTTTTTTGTTTCTTAAAATTTTTCAGCATCAATTTCGTACTTCGTAATATATAATAGTTTATACTCACATCTTAACGTGGTCTTACTTCAGCCATTTTCACATACTTGTTATCTTTGAGTAAAGAGTATTTATGTCTTTTTTATTTAAAATGATTATTTTGAATACACATTATGAACGGAATAAGCCCGGCGAAAAGAACCGGCGTCAGAAACTCGCATGGGGACACATTTTATTCTAGCCATTTCTTGGACCTAGTATGCACTAAAAGCTATTATTAACCACCTTAAAAAACTAAGCAGATTTTTTACGATAGCAGTTCACGATCAAGGGGTCACCTTGTTTGATTGGCATTTCATGCATGACTCATGTCTGAGTGAAAATGGTTTGATATTTGGTAAATAAGTTTAAGATGTTTCTCGTTGATGATATTGACTAAAGTAAAACGCGAGCAAGCTAAAAAGTGATTATTGTATAATGAAATTAACCTAAAAGCATAATAATTAAATAATGAGCAAGAAGCACGCTTATTCTCGTTTAGTTATGACTTATAATCAAACAGAACACGCAATGGACAATCAACAGTTTTTGTAATCGCTTAAACGTTTTTCTAGAGAACGCGCTGATGCGACAAGCCGTAAATACGGGCAATGTTGTTAGAACGTAGGGTCGAAGAATAAATAGATATGACCAGAAGCTCTCCCATGAGTTTGAAGCAATAGCATTTATCGATTCTCAATACCAACAATGTAAATTCCCTAATTTACGTAGTCGGTATTTATTCCAGCTTTAAAATCATCGCAGAGCAACTGTTTAGCTATAAGACAATTCAAATCATATCTGGGCATGAGTATTGAGTAGACAGCTACATTTTAAATTTTCCGAAAATGTACTGACAGTTAATTATTTCCTAAAAATCGTTTCCGATAACGTCACAATCTGTGTTCAGGAATGATCTAGCCAGAAGCCTTGTTCCCGTGGAATTGGGACATTCAATATCATGATTTCTGTTATATCCCACGATAGCATTATATCTGAAAAACAATGTATCCTATCATCCAAGTCAGTCTATGTATGTATGTTAAGATTCGGGTTTTTATGAGTATACTTGTATGCTAAATTTCATCAAAATCAGTTTCGGCATAATCGACAGACATCCAAACTCACAAAACCCTCACATTAACGGCCATGGGGTATCTGTTTGTTTCCACATCTGTGCTACTCATGAGTTACTACACCATAAGGCAATTTTTTAGCCCCCTGGAAAGTCGTCACTCAACGCCATACAGATCTACTCCATATGGAAGTTTTTTTTTTTCTACTTCTTTATTGCGAGGAGGCAGTGAATTATAGTGGTCATTACCATGAAATAGGCTTAGGGTCAGTTTCACCGCTTACTATATAGTTTATCCACAACTTTATTTGACAGATATTGTATGAAAAATCAGTCAAAAAAGTTGTGGGTAGCCTAACAGAAACTTTATCAGTAAGTGATGAAATTAGGCTCTTAGTCTAGGAACTAACTGGAATATCATTGTAACCAGAAAAGTGAAGGTTTTAAGGCTTCTGTTAATATCCTCTCTTACCGTTATTAATATCTCATTAAGTGCAAACTTATTAAAAAACTCGGTACTCAACTATAAGATATGCAGTATAAATATTATATAAGACCATTTAAAAGTACTACCGGTCGCCCTGTGGTTGAAATTCGACCATTTATATTAAAATCCTTAGTGTACAGGAGCTATAAAAATATAATCTATTCATCTATTCTCAATTCAAAGACAAAATTTAATTGGCTTAAAAGTCTCGCTACCGGGCCATAAAGTTTTATTAAGTTAAAAAAAAAACAAGAAACCCGACAGCTTAAAGAACTAAAAAGAAAAAATAAGAACCTATCACACTTAAATTAGTTTAATTTAATAATAATTTAAAGTGCTGCACGCGGGAATAAAACACATAGACCGTCTGCTTGTGCCACCAAAATATTGTGCCAACAACAACATCGGCAGTGTATTGCTGACATATTTCTATCCACATAGGCCGCAGGCTTGTGCTGTATATGTTTTCTTGACATCTCTAATTTAAAATGTACCACGAGAACATATTCCTCTGCCCTTTAAAAGGATAGAAAAAGGAGCGAAGTTATAACGTTGCTTTAATGGAATATAGCAGAATAATTTCGCTATCGATGCGAAAAGCCCATCCTACATAAGTCTTCTACCTTCTGCTTGTTAACGCGAGTGAAGCCGCGAGCACTAACTAGTAAGCTAGTCTAGAATCTAGAATTCTGTGGCCTTATTCATAGTTTAATAATAATAACTGTGTAACCTCCACTTCCTTCTGTTTACAGCATGATCGTGGGAAAACCTGTACTTGTAGTTTCTCGAAACATTTTCATAAACATTCTATACTATTTAAATACAAAAAAAAATACAAAATATTTATATAATAATAATAAATATTTAAAAGGTCCGCAAAAATAAATTAATATCTTAAAAACACTCAAAATACAATGTCTCTGTTTCTGGGTTGAAGTGTAAACTATGTGCTTTTAATTATTAGATTTCATTGTAAAAGCGTTGGGCGCTGGAAAAGGAAAGATTTTTTGTATACCTTGCTGAAGAAATCAAGTAAAGCGATGTTTCGGGAAGCAGGTTACAAAAATCAGCGCTGTAACTAAATTTGCAGTACGACTAATGGGAGGCTCTGTATTAAATAGTCTGTTCAAGGTACCGCTCAACTGTGGCAAAATGTAGATTTCATGTTCGTGTATTTGTTTACAAGAAAGTCTTTCCTGCTCCAGCACCCTTCGCCTTTACAATCAAATATTTTAATTAAAAACACATAGCTTACACTTCAGCCCAGAAATGGAGACTGCTTGAACGATACGTAGTTTATTTTTGATTTTTATTAATAACATTTTTGATTCATAACATTTAATTTTTGAAGTTCATTACAGGCTTTTTCTACAAGTACAAACAAGGCTATAACACCATCCATCCATCATTAAGTTCCATTAAATATCTTCCGGTTCTATCATCAGATCAGCTCGACATTACCATATTTTTGTATTGTAATCAAAATCACATACAACTGCCAATTTTTATTATATTTTAGAAGATGGTTAAAATTGGTTTTAAATAAATAAATAACTGTTACTGTTTACTCAACAATTGAGACAAGTTTCCTTAGATGTGATTACAGTAGTTACATACATGCAGCTCAATCTCATAAAAACATTTTAATTAAAAAGCAAAAGTACAACTGTATATCTGTCATGTCTGCAGATATCTCTTGTCTCTGTCACAGCCGAACCGATATACCTAATGTTTGGTATGAAGATACTTTCAGAGGAAAAGGTCTTAGATGGTTGCAGAAAAAAATATGATTTACTTTTTGATGCTACGGCGATGGCAGTGATCCGCCAGCTTGCTTGCCTCCTAATTTCATAAAAAAGGGATCTTTATTAAATCATTAGTTATTCTTTACATAGAGTCGTCTGTCAAGTCAAGTGGTCAAGTCTGAAGGTTTTGCAATGAAACATCAATTTAAACACGTGAATAATAATGGCGGACATAATTCAGTCACAGACAATAGAATTAACTATAAATATGTTTAACTTGATTGCATAATATATCTTGTGTCTGAGTGAGCTGAATCTCAATCTATTACACAATAAGGTTGTTGAATTAAGTTGTGTTTTTACCAGGACAATCTTTGAGCGGATAATAGCAATAAAACATGAAAGACAAGGAAAAGTTAAAAGGGTTTATTAGTCTTTCTATCCTTCTTCATTCTTTTATTGAATAATGAATACTATGCTTAATTTATTACGAAGCACATGAAAATCTATTAACAAAAAAATCTGGCTTATTGGGTAGTCTAGTGAAAAATACAAGGAAGTTGTGGCGTTTCTTAGGAAAACTTTCGGAAGCTATGTTTCAACATTTTATTATTGAGTGTAAATGAAAAAAATCTGTATTTTCATTTTTAACGAGGATCTGGGGGGCAATTCTCAGGATGTGAGAAAAAGTTCATACACGAATAAAATATCGAGTGTGAACTTTTTACGAGCGAAACACAGTTTGTTATATTCTCAGTACTTCACACTCGAAATATTTCGTGAAAAGGATGAAATATTTCGAGAGTGAAGCGCTGAAAATAGAACAAACTATATTTCGCTCGTAAAAAGTTCACACTTGATATTTTATTCGAGTGTGAACTTTTTCTTACATCTGAGAATTGCCCCCAGCATATCGAAATTTGGCCGACAGACATAACCCACTCTGTACTATGTGAGCTTAGCTAGTGTAATATTATAATGTGCACCTCACACATTGTATCCAGTTGCTACTTGTCACTCTATTGTTTTATTGTCGTGATTTTTCTAGATTGCAAGGACGTAAAACTTACGTCATAGTATACAATGGTATAACAATTAATAGAATACAAATTGTCTTGAATAAAAGAGATCATTAGCACTGAGCCGAAGGTCTTAGTCCTCGTAAACCGTACAATAGGTTTTTTTTAATGCAAATTCATATTTATCTTGACAAGCGCGAGACAAAAAATCTTTACAAAATCGACGCGGTCGGAGCGAATCGCTTCGGACAAAACAAGCACATATGACATCAGCTACTGTGAGGGGTTTTTGGTGATTTTGACCAGGTTTCTTAACATAATAGTAAAACCACTTTGAAGAGTCCATGTCCACAGTGAAAATCATGAATTAAAAAAATGTTTTTTTTCTTAGGCCCTAAGCAACATGAAATATTATTACAGGGTTATGTAGATTGTAGAACTTCTATTAATAACCAAGACTTGCCATCGTTTATAATCAAGTTTTTAATTTAAGAAGTCACTGGTTTTGATACCTAAAATTTATTGACTATTTTTTAAAGTTAATGGTCGCTAAACTATGGCATGCTACAATATGCACACCTATACATGATGTAACAAAAGTAAATGGCAAAACTTTAGGGTGTCTATGTATGTGTAATCTACAAAGGACACAAACACACCCTAAAGTTTCATCACTTACTGTTGTTATAACTTTAACTTATGACTAGTATGTTTCATGTTATAAGTTAATTGTTAGTAATCATTACAAGTAGGTAGTTATAAGTTTTAAGCCCACTTAAAAGTAAAATTAAAGCAAAAGTAAGAGTCCTACACATATCAGAACGCAGCTGCGTTCTAATATGTGTAGGACTCTACCTAGGTGACGAAATGCGGTGTCAAAATACTATTGATCGATCGATTTAATGAGTTTGTATGATTGGTAGAGCAAAAAGTTTCAAATTGTTTTATGTTTCGTACGGCACATAGTAGATTGGAATATAATGTTCATTTGTTTATATATTATGACAGTTTTTTGGCTATGATTTAAATAATAAATAAATATTTATAATTATCCATTACAATCTATATACTAATACGCAAGCGGAAAAGCTTGTCCCCTTTTAACGAAGGTCACGTAAAAGCATGAAATGGAGGAGAATAGTGGAATATCAATATAATTTTAAAATATGCTTTACTTTTGCATATTTTTAATAAATAAAACGCTACGGTCACTACAATATTTTAACATGACACGATAATCATACACAAAATACTCTTTTGTTTATGGTTGAATATCTCTAATTTTTTTATATAATTTAATGGCCTGGTAACAATATCTTTATGCTAGATTAAAGTCTGTGATTGAATTGAGACTAAATTATAATTTTTCCAGTTCCTCTACACGATGGATTTAAATATTTATGGTCGAATTATGATCGCAGGGCGACCTCTAGTACATGTAAATCTTTTATTTACCTTTCAGCAAAACTGGCTAAATGTTTTAGGTATGATCAGTGATGACTGAAGAGTCAACATAATAATAATAACTCCCGCACCGGTTTCAATGACGGTCCAGGCCTGTTACGCAGGAGTAATTTTACAGTGCCCAAGTGCTTGCGCATTACCACAAAAGTACTCTCTCTTAATTTATTCTTATAACCTAGTGTGACGGATGACCGACACGACTGGCGAGAGATCAGGCGCAGGACCGACTTTTTACATGCCCATCCGACGCATGGATCGTCTTACTTGT
>JAOTAV010050945.1:0-13193 GCA_026546445.1 Cyclargus thomasi
ATATAAGACACATATTTTAAAAGTGACAATATGACATTGGCGTGCTTATCTCTTTGAGAGATCTCTTCCAGCAAACCTTTTGGTGGTATGGTCACGCGCTAAAACGAATTTTAGCGAAATTAAACATGCAGAGTAAAGTCTTGTGGGAAATAATGATTAGTCAGCGTGTAGTGGTGAATAAAATTAGGTATTCCGCTGGAAGTTTTAGGCGAGACCGCGCTAATTCGGAAACAATCTCCAGACGCCGTGAAACTATGCGATCGTTGAGCACTCTAGAATTCGGTGTGATCCACTTGGGACGTTTTGAAACAAAACATAAACTATGAATTAGTCAATAACTTTATTTATTACTAGTTGGTGCCCGCAACTTCGTCGCGCAAAAATTTGTATGTCACGCGGAACCGTGCATTGTTACGGGATAAAAAGTATCCCATATGTGGCCCGGACCCAATGGCTACTAAGCAAAAAAAAGATTTATTCAAATAAGTCTAGTAGTTTCTGAGCTTAGCGCGTAGAGACAATTTTTTTTTCGATATATGTTCAATTGCAGTTCCCTTGCATGTGGGGGCACATTGGTTATTTTTTTAAAATATTAAATGTCCAGACACAAAATTTTTTTGTTTGAATAATAAAATTCCGCGTCCGACGCGGCTTACGGACGCGAGTGACAGCCGCGATCTAGATAATAATTGTGCAATTAAAGAAGTTGAAAGAGATACAGATCGTGGATCTAAGTAATTTGGTCGCGTTATGTCAAACTTAGGCGGCAGATCACGACCTACATGGAGTTGACATATTCCGACCAAATGACGTAGGTCTGTCAACTGGCTCTCTTTCAAATTTCCTCATGAAGTGTGCAAACTATAAGGAGTGAGTCGCGGACGTTTCCTTTGGGCTGTCAGCCGCGTCTGATATCAGTCGCGGACGTTTTTGTATGGGCTGTCAGTCGCGTCCGTTCAGTTTGTTTTCAGCTTAATTGTCATTTAAATGTAAATAAAGTAATATTTTGCTGTCACGGTTTTCATATAATGCATCTTACATAAGTTTATATGTATAGCTTTGTGTTATAACTTATAGTATTATTATTAATAATACTATAAGTTATAAGACAAAGCTACATGGCATAGTTGCAGTAAGCTTAGTGAATACACGTCAAAACAGAAATCTTTCGATTTATGCGGGCTCTACATCTTTGATGATCGGCACGGGCATTGTACAAGCATGAGACAAAGGCGATCAATAACGATGATCGGCGATCAGAGCCGAGTATGTTCTAGATGTTCGTACTGATGGATGAAGAATTTTATTTATTTATTTAGAAAAAAGACTCCATTTTATATTTAATGTTCAATATAAAATGGAGTCTTTTTTCTCTAATAACTAATAATAACTAATAACTAATCATCAAATTCCTACAATTTGGCTTTAAATTTTAAAAAAGTAGTGAAAAATAAAAGATCTAAGCGGAAGACACCAACTAATTCCAAGTGTGAGAGCAGCTCTAGCGAACAAATACCACGGGACGTTCTGTCAAACGATCAGCCGATATTTGACTCCGCTATTCAATCCAATAAATCGTATGGAATAAAGCCAATTGTACGTCATTTTCAGGCTACTTACATAAAATTCGTATCGTGACTTTTGTCGCTAAACTGGGGTCGTACTACGAACCGTTTTGAGACTCAAGCGAACGAACGCCGCGTCCTACAATAATAAACGTGAAATGACGTTGTTGTGTGTTACGGAAGGCGGTGTTTGGTCGAGTCCGAAGTCTGTCCGTCTGTCAGTCTGTCAGTCTGTCTGTCAACCTCCAGGCTGTATCTCGAGAATGGTAATATCTAGAGAGTTGAAATATGTACAGATTATGTTTTCTGTTGCCACTAACAACAAAATAAATTAAATATTGAAGGAAGGCTCTCGTACGAGAAACGTGACTTTTTTGCCATTTGTTTGTCTTTAGCTAATAGATGTCGTGGTAGATTGTTCAACTTTTGGAACAAGTTTAAATTTTCTTGCTCTCTTCTGGTACGTAGCACTCCGTCTTTAATCGTAATAGACCGGTTTTTTAAACAAAGTTTTTCTCAGAGAAACTTAATTATAAAAATCTTGAAAAAGAAACAATTTACACAACATTAGAACCAAAGAATTCGTGCTTATCAGAAAGCAATTTCGCTTATTTCCTTTGTTATCGTGACAATAGATGGACAGATTCAAATCATGCGAATACCTAATCGATTACGACTTGAGAGCAATGTAAACAGGAAATATTTAATTTTGTTTATAAACAGCTTATAATTGATTACTTACTGGAATATACCGTTTCTACGGGTGATTTGTAACAATGTTTTACGCCGTTTGTCCACCAAAACCGTCAACCGAGAACAAGATTATTTTGGCTCTATAAAATGCAACTTTATGATCTAGGCTATAAGTTTCATTTTAGCGGCATAGCTCTATCGTCAGTGTCGTGGCCGTCATTAAGCCTGTAGTCTATGTCATAAAGTTGCATTTTATCCGGCCTCAATATTCTCGTCCCGGTTGACGGTCACGGTGGACAATCGACCTTATGCTCGTAAATTGGTCGTTTTCATAAATTTTTTTGTAAAAATTGTACAACGTAAATTGTTATTGCTGTTAAAGATGACGTTCGCAACTTCGTCAAAAGTGGCTCATCACGCGGGTACCGTACATTTTTGAAATAAAAAGTTTGAGCTGACCCATGAAAACAGTTTGGACTTAAAGAGTAAATCAGACAGAGACCGATGCAATTTTAAATTTATTTTTATATTTGCTCTCAGCCATCGAATAACTTTCACTGAGATGGTTATCTAATGGATAAGAAAGAAGGAAAAAATAGGCTTTCTATTTAACATACTGCAGCACTTATATACGTCAGTTTTCTATGAGGCCATGGTGTTTCTCCGGTCAAGCCGACCCCAAGCCGACACCCAGACACCGAAGCGTCCCACTGTCCTACGGCGTCTCCGTCACCTTTAAAAAAATGAGTACCTTTTTAGAAAAATGTGTACCGTACACGGTATGTCTTATAAAAATTTAGATATAAGAAAACTGTCTCCGCTTCCTACGATTTAATTTTCAAACTTTAACTTTTTAAATATTTTTAACTTGAGCAAATTCTTATTTAAGAACTAGCTAAGTGCATGCTGGATTATTCGCGTTGGTTCCGTACATTTTATATACAGAGTTTAGTTTGGCCCCAATGGCTTAGGAATACTAATTAACAAAAATATCCGTATAATTTACTCTGTACGTGCTAACATGTGCTAATCTCTGAAACTGCTATGCGGATTTTAATAAAACTTTTTCGATATTTATCTGCTAAATCCTGGCAACCACTTTTATCCCGGGAAAATGTACGGCTTTAGCAGGACATACGAATATTGGCGCAACGAAATTGCAGACAATAGGCTTGAACTAAAACATTATAACAATTTCAAAATACAATAATAATATTGTCACTGTTTATGCCTTAATGATAAACATAAAAATATATATATTTCAATAAGAAACTCAATTTTTATATGGGAAGCGAGTTTCATTGTTCCGTTGTTTGCTTTTCAAAATAATCCTTCACATGAGGAACTCTAAAACTGTCCTAGGTTCTTAAACTTGGAGTACCAACTAGGATATTTAATGCAAAGCGCTTTTAGCGCGAGCTTGAAGGTACAACTTCCTAACTTCATATACTCAAGATCCTGATAGAAATCGATATAGATAGATTGGGAATTGAGCGATGGAATTTAAAAATTTTCGATTTAGTCTATGTATAACTTGTTTCTGATCAATGATTATAATCAAAGCTGTGTGTGTGTGTGTGTGTTAGCTGGAATTGTATTAACTAACTTACAAGGATTTATGTTCAATAGTTGACATTTAATTTGTGCAGCAAAAAAATTAGTTGCAACAACCGTATATGACACTGACCAAAATCAAGCTATATAGAACCATCGTCATCTTCATACAAAACGAGTCGCGCGCGGATCGTATGTATGCGGCACCGCCGCAAGCACACATAAACAAATCTAAGCGTGCGAACAGTTTGACAGTTTCTACTGGCACAACTTAGATACTGGGCGCACACATGCAAGCCGTGCGCGGTCTGTTTCTATGAAGATGACGATGGTTCTATATACTCTGCCAAAATTATATTATGTCTCTCGCGGGATCCAAAGTTTATTCATACCATGTTTCGTATTAATAAAGTTATAATAACATGTTGACGATTTCGATAAAGTAAAAAACTAGAAAGATATAGAAAGGTGAGCAACGACTAAGGTAGATTCATATCCAAGCTCAAGGTTAGGTTATGCAAAGAATACTGAAATACCATGGAAATTGAAATCGTATCCAAAACGAGGAATTATCTCTTCCGAACTTCTTTTTACGCGGAAAGAAATTTTAAAAAGTCTCATCACATTTATTATTATTATAGCATTGACGAACAAAAATTACATTCAATTGTATGTTCGGGTGCTTTTAAATATATTCGAGTTTTCAAAAAATGTTAAAAAGCTTTTAGCCTTTCAATCAACTAAAATGTTACAAAAAAATTGAGGTAAAAGGTAAAAATGCTTCATTGAAAATATGCAAAGTATTTTCACGTATTCCTTTTTGCCGGAATTAAAGGATGGAAATGAAATCATAACGCTAATGAAACGCTGCCGTTCGGTGGCGAAATGTAGCCAATGTGGAATAATAATAAGAATGTTGACTTGCTAGGAACTAACCCCCTTATTCATAAAAATGTTTAAACATTTTTAAGGTTATCAAGATTCGCTGTCCCTTTCAGTCGTGTGACGTTTTCAATATTACAGACTAGTTGGTGCCCGCAAAAAATTGTATATTACACGGGGACCGTACATTTTCCCGAGATAAAAGTATCTTATATGCTGCCCAGATTTATTCAAATCCGTCCAGTAGTTCCTGAGATTAGCGCGTATAAACAGACAACTTTTTTTTCTTGATATGTGTTCTATTACTGTTCCACATTGATTATTTTGTAAAAATATTAAATGTACAGACACTACAATTTCACTGTTTTATTATATGTATAGATAGAAGGACTGCTAATCTTGATTGACTAAGCAGTGTTGAGATATTTTTACGATTAAGGGGGTTAGTTAATAAAATAATATCTAATTTTCGGTTTATGTATGTATGTCAAGTTAACTTTCACTGTATCAGATTATTTAGTCTGATGTGTAAGACACACACACACACATAGTTAGGTTTGTTTTCGGAACTTCGTTAAAATTATCTACTAAACACGTTTCGATGACCCTAAATATTATGAAAAGATAATACAAAATAGCTGGGCTAAGAGATGATAGAGATAATAAGTACATGCTTCCACGAAAAAATAAGTGTAACAACCCAAAGTCATATTTTCTAGAATATTCCCAACTAATTCTACGTCTCTCATTCCGGCGAGCACTCTTCTGGGATTAGTATGAAATGCACTTAAGATTTTATATCACGCGTACCCATATAAGCGCGTCGGGTACGTTGTGAGAGATGTTTTTTACATGTATTCTTAAAACGTGGGTTCCGTTGAATAGTTTTTCTGGGTATACAGTCATTATACGTTATTGCAAAAACTAGTAAGACAGTGTATACTCGTATAGTGCTAGATTATTTATTTGATAGCGTTATTAGCTTTTTGTGGAATTCTTTTAACAAGGAGGGAGAAAGCCAGCTCTAAGGTGTAAGACGTAAGAAAATAAGGTTTTATATTTGACTAGATCCGATGCGCCAATATGTTTTCCATACCAAATTTCAGCAAAATTATTTCAGCGGTTTGGGCGTGAACAGACAGACTGACGGACAGATAAACTTTCGCATTTTTAATGTTAGTATGGAAAATATGTATTCGCTTGCAAGACGTCTCATTCAGTTGCATTCAATACTAATTTAAGACAGAAGTGGAAGAAGCTACTAACTAACATTTAACAATCTGCGAGTAAATACTCATTTTTCCTATAAAATTTTTAAAATCTTATTATTTAGCGATTTCATTATTTTAATTTGAAACCACATTATTTTAATTTGAAAACATTATTCCGGTCCTCCATTTACCCAAAAATCCGGAAGTTTTTAAAATGTACCAGCTTCTACCACTTATGTCTTCAATTAGAAATTCGCGAATCTTTACGTCACGTAGCGGTGTGACATAACCCTTATACCGGCTTAAAAAATTGCGTGAAGGCGCAGTTACTTTTAATAAAATAACGACAGTAAACGAACTAACTTTCTGTATTTGTATTTGCTGTCCAAATATCGTCACCAATGGATACTTTTACAATCACAGAAGTAGCAGGTGCATCGACAGACATTTTTAAGATAGAATACACTTAGAAGTCGTCATAGTCTAGAAGTAGGCGACAGTTATTCAGATCCAATGCGTGGCAAAAACAACAGCATAATAATATTTAAAGAAAGTAAATTCTTACTTACATATCAAATATTTTCCATAACATTTCCACAAATTACTTTGCACAATAATAAGCGGGGAAGCGGGTTATGAATTATTCAAGTAATGAGTCTAAGTACACGTGTAGCGAATTGAAGCGGATTTTGTTGAAAGAAGAATTCCAAAACAATTAAATGTCATCTGTGGAGTGCGCGCGACATCTTGGCCTTGATCCAACGTGTGGCCACACTTGTGGTTGTGGTTGTACACACTTGGACTATTCCTAGGGATTTCGCTAATCTTCCTTATTTTAAATAAATAAACGTTTATTCACTAATTTTGACATTACAAGACATACATTAATGTTATAAAAACAATACAAAAACAAAGGATATTGGCAATAAGTATTTACATGACAGGACAATTTCATTCCGTTACATATGTTGCCGGCTCATTAGTGCCGAGAAGCACCGTTAACCACCGTGAACAAATGTAAACGCTGGTCGCGGGGGTTCACGTATATTAAATTAGGCGTGAATTTACGGCACTAATCTGATCCCCGTTTTTATACATCTTTAGCTGTCTCAGTGACGTAGCTTCCTCAGGGTGACAGCTCCATCTTTCACCCAGGGTGAAAGATCACCCCATCAAAATTACCGCCCCTGCCAGCTGCAGCTTGCTACGCTGAGCTGTCCCGTGTCCACTATAATGGCCGTTTAAAAATAGTTAAAATAAGTAACATACCTAACTAGGTATATATAGGAATAACTTTACTATAGGGATAACTATTTTATATAAAATAAATAAAATAAAAATAAAAAATTATGGATTCTATATTTGATTGAAGATAATATTACATACTAATATATTATATACTAATATTAGAAATTAGAATAGTCTGTTTTTCGTTTGTATGGCCTAAGACGGAAGCTTTAGTAAGGAATAAGACTTGACCTATTTTTTTTCTTTAAAAGATTTCAAAAACAAGTCTCACCAACAGTGGCGTAACTACAAGCCGGCAAAATGCCACGGGCCCCCAGCCGGAAGGGGCCGCCGATCAGCCCCCTTAGACAAGTGGCAAGCGATTATTTTTTAGAATAATTGTTTGACGTGTTTTTGTATTGGGTTGACATAGTGGAACGAAAACGAATTTGCCACGGGCCTCGAACGGTATAGTTACGCCACTGTTCACCAAACTGATGCACCACATCTCAAACAGATGTTTTTTCTCTCTCTCTCTCTCAAACAGACTTTTGGAATACTGAAATTCAGTTCGGACCGCTGAATTTCAGTATTCCAAAAGCACCAAAAATGTACGAGCATAAGAAATTTCAATAGAAATGAGGATTGTAACTCGCAACTTAAGCCGTTCTGCCCTAATGATGGCTGTGCGAGACTCTTTTTGAATTAATTCGTAACACTGTTTCAATTTTTTCAGCTCGAAGAGGTTCTTAACGTTTCCTACAATTTTTTTACATGCTCATTAGTGCATTTAAATAAGTCTTTTCATCCGTGAGGAAATATTTTATGATTTTCGCAATCCTCTTCATATTTTATTAACTTTTATTCCAGAATAAGGATAACAACCTGCTAACCTGGTCAAAACTTTTAACTAAGAAGTTACACTTGTACCTCGTGATGAAATTCGTTCTTTTAATATTCCTATATGACTGAAGAACGTAAGTTATCTTAATAAGGTTTCAAAACCCTTTTTCCGTATTCGGACACTTAAATACTGATTCAATGTATACGAGTGTCTGAATGCACAATTCCGTATTAGGAAACTTATACGGAAAACATACCTTTGCGGCAGGTCGATTCTCGATCGATCTCATTGGATCCGCACCGCGTCGATAGGCATAGATGCATTTATTAATATTGCATAGAATTGACGTGTTCCAATGTAACTTGCATGACGGATGCATGCATGCATCTCATACAGCCTTTACGTAATCGCTGATGTTCGTTATTCGTTATTCGATCCAAAGATGCGTGTAAAAAAAATATTGAATGCAAATTATTAAATATACAGAATGACAAAAATCTCTGAATCCTGTTGAGAAATAAGTAAGATATTAGCGATTTAAGTTTTCTGCCCATCTATTTCTCTCGAAACGTTATTTAGTATGAACTTTTGTATGCAGCTTATGGACTTTGACGTCACAATCTATATCGGATCTCTCTTTCTGACTACTTTTAAGGCCTATAACTTTGTTGTTTTCAATGTTATCAAAAAACTAATTGGACTATATCGTTTCTCAATAACGATAGATGCATTATGCATGGTTTTTTATTCTTTTTTAAATAATTTTTTAAATAAAAAAGTTCCCTATTGGCATACTATGTCAACTCGCCGATCAAAGGCGAATATAGATGAATATCGGCGGACAGAGGCGAGTAAGACCTCTATACAATCGTCCTCGCGTGTCGTCGTCTGTATTCGCCGAATATGAAGAGGATACATCACACAATTAAAGTCTGTTAATCCAATACTATAGAATTATGAATTGTCCCTAACGAGACACTTCAGGAGATGCAGAGATTTTTTACAGGAGATGCAGTGGTGGGAATGTGTGGTGGGCCAAAGCCCGTTTTAAAAAAAAGACACTTCAGGAATCAAATCACACAGTACATGCGAGCCGATACCGCGTGTATTTCTGTCTTTATTAAGTAACATTTGGTTCGGAATTGAGGTATGCAAATACGTATGTGATGAATATTCTATCAGCGTAAGGTCCGCGTGTGGCTCGATTCAAATTGAACCAAACTCCATTTAGCCCTCAATGTACTGTGTAATATTCTCTTCAGCCATCTCTACCACCCTGGATTTGTGAAAATTAGTTACATTGATGTTATTGACATAACTGGGTATTTTTTCCAGTAATTGGCTAAGGAATGTCGAGTAAATAAAGACCTAAACAAATCATCTTCACAGAAACGGACCGTGTGTGGCTTGCATGTGTGCGACGTGGTGTGGGTGCGTGTGTGCACGCACTCAAAGTTTAAAGCCTCTAGCAGCACACTGACATCAAGAGCGCATACATGTAAGCCGAGCTCGGTCTTCTATAAGGCTTTTATGAAGATGACCTGCTTGTTTCTATACTCTGGAAATTTAGATTGATTTGTACGAAAAGAACATAGTTCAGTTGTTCTCGTTTTTTCGTTCGTACTAAAAATATTAATACTTTTATGTTAAAAACGAACTAAGAACTGAGTACAACTAAGCAAAGCTATGTTCTTTGTAAAATAATTAATTTGTATACAAAATGTTTTGCCAATTTCCAGAAATAAGTGAAATTCTTTTCATTTCAAAAAACCTATACATTACTATATTCTTTATGGTCTATCTCCATAATAACTACTAATTGTAGTGAATTTTTCCAGTTTTAACTACTGTATGAACCAAAATTGTAAGGCACTTTTAAATGCTCTTTGTTGTACAAAAAAAGTGTGGTGCATGCAACGTGTGATAAAAATAATGTGTCTTCTGAGGAAAAGCTCATTAAAGTAATGTTATGAACCCTTATAAGAGTTATTATAAGTTTCCCGTCCACCGTTATATTTGTGTTAAAAACAAATATCTACAGCCGAACATACAACTTTCTCGTTTTTGGAAGTCGGTTAAAAATGATTTCCTCCGTATCAAAATATGTTTTTTTATGACATTTAAGGAGCAAGCGAGCAGACGGATTACCTGATAGAGTGCAACTGCCGTCGCCTATGGACACTCGTGACATCCGAAGAGTCGTAAATACGTTACCGGTCCTTATAAAGGATTACGGATATGGATTAGGAAAGTTGGACCACCGGTAACTCACTGAATGAAACACAGCACAATGCAGTTTTCCACCAGTTTTCTGTGAGACCGTGGTATCACTCCGGTCACGAAATCGAGATCGAAAAGGACTTGTTGGTAAACGCCCCCACCGGGATTTCAACCTGCACCCTCTCGAGTGCGAAACAAAGGTCAAACCCACTAGGCTATAGACGCTTTTAACTTCATTACTGTGGAAATACTCATCCTTTTACTCAGAAATGCTACCGGGCAAAATATGTTTATGCTGAAATATGAAAGACTTTAACATACCCGAATGCCAGAACAGCCGAAGCGCCGTAATCCAAACTTTTGCTTAACAATGAATGGCATGTCATTAAGAAAGCGAGACGGCTGGGCATTTGCATAACTTGAGCTGAAATAATATTTTAGCATCTCAATGAGTTCCTGAGAATAAGCGGTTTGGAAATCGGTTATCCAGACAGAAATATTCAAATTTGTTGCGAACTGAAATGTTTCGCTAACAAGCAAGCCAATACGTAAATATGCGTAATTGGAATTTCATCTTCAAAAAAATCAATTATTTAAATCTGTGAAATGTCGTTAAATATTTTCATCCTATTCCTGTCGGCTCTTTGATAGATACGACAACATATTGTCCATGAATGTTGGCTTAAGATGGATTCAACATAATTACATTATCTTTAGCCATGAATACGACAATAGTATTCTATCCATCCGTGTTGGCCTACATGATGGATACTAAAACATTATTCCCTTTAGTAATAAACAAAATTGTACAGTTTATTAAAGGTTTGCTATATTTGCAGCATATTAAAATCGTCACATAACAAAAAAAGACAGCAAACTTTGAATTAGTTATGCACTGTATATTTTTTTTATTAATAATGGAGTCAATGTGTTGAGGATCATTTTTAAACATGCCTTTATAAGGTTTTAGCGTTATGAAAATTGACAATTCGTCGCTGCGCGTACGAAACCACGTAAGAGCAGTTTGTAAATACCACGTAACAGAAAAACGCGAAATTTGAAATATCGTGCCAGCCGACTCTAAACGCCAATTGACTAATATTAAACTTCACATAATTTAAATAATCTAATTATAAACGTCAGTAGTGCTATGGAAACAGAATTAAAACACCGGAAATAATATGTTTTTTCTTGCTCTTGTAAAATCATCAAAAAGCAAATACGCGGTATTAACGAATTGCTCTTACGTGGATTTTCACGCGCAGCGAAGAATTACGCCTACATCTTCAGGACTGTGTATAAGAAATTATTTTTCCAATGACAAGATGGAACCAACGATTTTCTAATCAAGAGCTACGATTTTGCCAACTGGACCTCGGGAAGTTTTTGTGTACCTTATAAAAATACATAGGAAAAATCTTTTCATTAGTAAGAGGCCAAGATATTGGCATTCAGCATTTTACTGAGAAGTCTTGATTTTTATGATAACAAATAAATTATAAAGCGATTCAGTTTCTCGCTAAGTAGTTCCGAGAAGAATAAATACCTTTCGTTATGTTTCTCACAACCATTATTTTCCTCGATAAAGACTTTTAAAAATGTTTCTACGATGTACCACAGCATCTAAACAATCTTATAACAGTTTTTGCTTGGCGATGATAAATCAGGCAATCAGGACAACGTTACTTTAAGTATTCAAGTTTGTGAATCATAAACTAAAGTTAACGCATTGATTTCAGGCTACGGCAGTCATTGACCCAATGTCAAAACCTTGCAAAATAAATAACTAAATACAATGCGAGCATCTATAACTAGAAAAATATTTCCTCTCCCTATTTAACTTTCACAACTTTTTGCTACTAAAACTAGAAAATATCTTTAATCTCTCTCATAATCTAAAGAGGTTGACGTTTGTGTGTTTGTACATTTCAGGCAGGTTATCGCCAAAGCTACCGACCCTAATTCAAAAATTATTTCAGCTTGAAAATCCAAGCTTTAAAAAAAGGTCACAAGATAGCTCATATTTCAGAAAATTTTAATGTTCTCTGCTAAACCTAATTATGGCTGAAAACTACATGCAATGTTAAATTTAGACATTGTGATTGTGACGCAACACGTCTGTTGATATAATCACTTCAAATATGCAGCTCTAATTTCACACATGCGGCGCCGAAACCATTTTGCGGTGTCCGTTCAAATTGCTTGCTCCCCTCCACCAGATAAGAATTTGCTAACCCGAATACTAAATAGAGGAAATAGCAAAAGTTCAAAACGTTTTGAGATTTTTTGCAGAATTCGGGAAATTCTGTAAAAAAAACTCAAAATTGAAATAAATATGCAATTAACAACATGACACCTCTTTAATTGATAAGTTTTCGATATAGTCGAGTTTTCGAATTCACCTTTTACAAACCGACAGGCAAAGTTTTATTAATACCTACAAATCGAAATCCGGAAGGAAAAACTCATTTGTTCCACGATCCTTTTCATTCTTCCCCATACTTTCGTCCATACCAATATCAAAATTGCGAATATAATAAGTGTGTCGATCTGTTCATGTGTTTGTCTATCTGATACCTCTTCACGCCTAAGCCACTGAACCGATTTCGCTGAAATTTGATATTGAGATACTTTTTATTTCTTCGAAAACTGTAATATTTATTAACGGAATAAAAGAATATTGTTGCAACGGAGTTGCAGGAATTTGTTATAATAACACTATCATCGACTATGCAGAAAACACATTACAACTTCCTATTTAGTATTCCACACCAGTTAGTAAACTCACAAAGCGAACTCATACGGCTCCAATATTGTTTGCCAGAGCTCACCAACGCCGCACCGACAAAAAGGAATAAGTTAACATTCGCGCTTTTTGTAACAGCCAACCGCAACCGAAATTAAAGTAATATTCATCGCAGTTTGTGGCCAAATATGAGATAGAAATATTATGTAACGCTGGCTTTAGCCAGCCAAGGGACTATCCATTTACTACGT
>JAOTAV010050966.1:0-16226 GCA_026546445.1 Cyclargus thomasi
ACAAAGCAAAAATTTTGAAAATCGGTTCACAAACGGCGGAGCTATGGTTGAACATACATAAAAAAAAAAAAAAAATATCCACAGCCGAACATAATAACCTCCTCGTTTTTGGAAGTCGGTTAGCAAAATCAGTGCTATAGGTGAGGGTTTACAGTATGAAAAACGCACTGTGTAATGTGTATGGAGATTATCACACCTCTCGCTCGCACCCTTGTCTATCTATCCCCTACTCACTCGGTATGTCCCTGGAAAACGGAGACGGAGTGTATGGGCTCGCGGAAGTCCCACAGGCGGAAGGTAGTGTCCCGTGACGCCGTCACCACCAGCCGCGAGTTGGGATGCGCAGATGCATGTGTCAACTCGTGATCGTGACCTAAATATAAAAAAAAATATATTTCTATATTAATGTAACTTTTATACAAGGGCTATTAGAGTAATTTATATGCGGATAGTGAACTAACGTTATTTGGTCGGACCACGACAGTTATTCGTGTATTTATGGTCCGTCGGCTAAGTTTAATATAATGCCACTAAATCCAGTACTACTTATTAATCGATTTCTTCAATATTTCTACGTAGATGGTGCTTGCTATTCAGGTATCAGCACATATAGGGTATTGTAAAATATAATGATAACATTTCGCTTAGTATTTAAAATATATAATACTGATCAAGCAACTGACAACTATTTATTCTCAATGGTAAGCAAAATATATGAAAAAGTTTAATCGTCTCAAAAATAAGCTAAGGCTGCATTCACTGTATTAGAAATATTTAAGCTTTTAATTTAGTTTAACTAATCAAGGTTCGTTGTCCCTTTGTGACGTTTTCAATATTCCATAAAAAGACAGCGAACCTTAATGAGTTAAATATTGCTTAAAAAATTTTATGAATAAGGGGGTATCTGTTTAATGTTTACATTTTACTTAACACTCAACTGACATACTTATATATAACTTTGCAAAGCTAACATAATTATTGCCTATTACGTAAGGACCTCGTTTTTGTCAACTCATAACATGTAGTCAAAGGTTTCACAAGAACCAGTGTTATTTATACTTCCTGTAGACTTTAAAACTGGTTTGACCACTTTAACAATTCAAGGACAACATTAACATATAATAATAAGATTGCATTGTAAATTGTCGGTAAACAGTGTAAATTGCAAAGTAATTATTTTCTATTGCAGCATGATATGTTTGTAGTATTGCAATAGATGACAAATAAATAGATGCCTCACCAGAAAGTGAAGTAGTTTAAAAATTTTTAAAACCTTTTAGTGACTTAAAAGGTTTTAAAAAATTTTAACCTTGCTTGCTTGTCTTGCCACCCCTAAAATGGGGTAAAAATGCCCTACATATAATTTTAACCAATTTTTATACATGGGTGCAGGGTGACATCAGCTGTTGCTGAAATCGGGTAAACCCTAAGTCTATATCCTATCTTATCCAGGTCTTCACGTACAAACGAATAGCGGTTCTGTCCCAGTAGGCGTTGATCACGTGATCGCCGCCGGTGAGCCAATCACGAGGGCACTGTAACCGACCTGCTCGGTCAGCAGAGTAGAGCTAAACATCCTCCCAACAGCTGCTACTTCCTAACCTGTTAATATCTGCAGGCAGTCGCCAGTCTCTACGTCGTACAGGCTTGCTGTTCTGTCCCAGGACGCAGTGATCACGTGATCGCCACCGGTGAGCCAGTCCGCCGCGACCACGACGCCGCTGTGACCGGCCAGCTCGGTCAACGGAGTACGCAACACCTCAGGCCGGTCCCCTCCCTCGCTTTCCTCGCCGCCCCCCTCTAGCTCTTCCTCGGAGGACTGACCCCGCTGGAATGTGACATTTTCCAATACTAAAAGCAAGTTTAGTGACTTCAATAATTCATGAAGTGGTTTTTACGTGGTTTATGGGTACGAGAAAAGTTTCTTTTTAATTTAATTTAATGCCAATATTCTTTGTAATCAGACAGTATTTCAATTTTTTCTCAATTCTATTGTAGCCTTGCTTAGCCTGTGCGACTAAAATAGAAAAAAATATACAACATACAAACAATATCAAAATGTTCAGCTTCAGTCTCACCATATAATAAAATATATACCGGCAAATCCCAATTAACAGCAGCCTGCCATACATGTGCGGTGTTGTCGCCACTGCTGGTGAGCGCTATGTCCCTGGTGGGGTGGAAGCGGATGGAGTTGACAGAACCCGCATGCCCTGTGTACTGCAGAAGACACTTGCCCCACTCCACGCTCCATACTGCCGCTGTGTGGTCTATGAGCAAATATTAATTAATTTTTTAAAAGGTAAATCAAATAATGAAGAATTAGGTTCTATGTTGCACCCTTCATAAAAGGCTATCTGCAACTGATTAGGCTGATTCTCATCTGTCAGGTATGTTGTGGATCTGACCCAATACTTGTTTATCCAGGAAGTGGTGAAATGGTCCCTTGTTCTTGCTGTACTATTTACATATCTACATTGAAATTCTAACACCGAGTAAGTAAATAATGGCAACTTTTCAGGAGAGCTTTTATGGATCACCACACTAATAAGATTTTACAATTAAAAATTTTTACAAGTTTCTGTTAGTTGACATGTGTTCCTGATTAACTTAAACGAAGCATTTTCCGATTGTCTGCAAAACCGCATCAGAATAACGACAGAGAAACATTTTCTAGGTTTGTGAATAGGTTTTTTCTCCCTCTCAATATGACAGTAAATTTTAGTCATCTATTACAATTTTTTTTAATTATTCTTAATCCATCATTAAAGCCAAGCCAAAAGAAAGGATAATGATTGAAGAAGTGTGTTTGTTTGCTACCAAGGCTACATATTGTCTAAACATTGTGACACTGCTAATTGATATATTTCATGCAGCAGTAGGAAATGTGATGTTACCAATATCCTTTGTACACATTAGCGCAACATCCAATAAGTTATAAATAAATGTAACTATAGGTGTATTTAAAAATGAGTGAAATATTTACATTGATTGTTGGATTAACAGTGGATGTTAAAATGCTAAGCTGAGTGAACATAAATCAATTGTTGTTTCAGAACATTCAATTACAGGCTAAAACCTTGGCAATGCATCTATAAGTAGTAAGTGATTCTAATTGAAGACTTAACAACGTCAAAGATACAGCAATGAAACAATAACATGGGAAATAATATCAGGCATTAAGAACTAGTTAAGAAATAATTCATGAAAACATTAATATAAACTGTATTTGCTGAAGGATTTATTGCAAAATTGTTTGAATCTAAACAATACAATTGGGCCATTAGAAACTATATATGATATATGATATGCAATATAATGAATATATTACATATCATATTATATTATATAGTTATTTTATAGTATAAATATTTTTAAAATAATGAATTCCAATATTATTTTAACTTTTTAAATTATATTTAAAACATAACATTTAAGTCTTTTTATAAAGAACAATATTCCATCACTTTTCTTTGCTTACAGAAGAATTTAAAATTATGCTTCTATAGTAGTAAATTTTCATACAACTTTTATAAGCTACCTATTTGCAGCATTTGTAATATACTAGGAATTATTATTTTATTTACCTATGAGTGCATGATGAGCAAAAAAGCTGTTTTTTGCTCTAACTTACCAGCAGATGCTGTCCCAATGAGTGCCTGGCCTGGTCTAGCAGAAGTGACATCCCAGATGCCATCTTTGTGGCCAGTAAACTCCCTAACAAGTTGACAATTGTATGTTGGTGCTTTGAAACTCGAGACAATTTTACTGGTCTGAACTTTTAGTTTATGACTTGTTTTTACCTTCTGCGAATTATTTTGAGATACTGTAAACAAAAATAAATATTTTAATTGATTTAAGGATTTTTGTTAAAATGTAACCTACACAATTCAAATGTTGGGCATACTTACATTTTACTTTTGAATTTTTTCCTGATGTCTCAAATTCAATATAATCAATATTTTGTTTGTCACCAACACAGCTTTCCCTTTCTAGTTTTTCACTCAATATATCAATTTTCTCTTGGACTAAAAAATAAAAATCAATGTTAAATCAAAGTCAAATTAGTAAAAACATAAAATTATCATATGAATACTAGCTGTTGTCTACATGGTAACAAAGATGAAAATTATTATTTTCCTGCTTTTCTCTTTAAATTATTCCTGAATTTTCTTTGCTTTAAACTTAATGGAGCCTAAGACCTTTCCAATTAAAGAAGGTAAATGAACTAAACATGTCTATTTCACTCTGTCACTTAGTTCTTGCACCTTTGCTACTCTGCTGTATTTATATTTACCCAAAAAGGATCCAAGGAGGTCATAGAGTTTTCACTTTTGTACACTTAAACAAATAAGGCTCCTTTTTTACTATTTCGTATGGTTTAAGTGCGATACAGTTCGATTATCCGAAGTAATACATTTTTAACACACAAATTATTATTATTAATTTGTTAATTAGCATACATAAAACATAGTAACTAGAATACAGTAAAGGTAACTTACGATTCAAATTTTCAGTGTACAGAAGGTCGAACTCTTTTTCAATTTGGGAAAACAGTTCGTGAAGTCTAGATCTAAATACTGGCGGAATTGATGTCTCAGAATCTTCCATCTTAAGATAGTTGGGAATACCATCAGAACCTTCGGCAAGCGCCTGAAGTCTCCTCTTACTAGACTTCATAGTCAGGGCCTTTTATATTGCTGTTTACGTGAATGAACTTAACATAACACTTTGCACAATGTCGAAATTAAAATAGTTTTTTCGAAAACAAGACTCACAAAAGCGTAAAAGGGTTATGCACCCTTAGTTTCAAAATTAAATAATGAACTAATTTGTTAAATTTTTGCCTTATATTAGATAAATGAGGAATAAACTAATATTTTAATGCAATTTAGAAGTTATTGAAACTGCACTGAATAATACCACAGTCCACAATGCGAGAAATTGATTACAATTTTTATGGTTCCGTTATGCTAAAAGAAATCCTTTTATTTATTTTACTATCCAACCTTTGTAAGTTGTAACAGTTAATGGTTATTATGAATACTCAATACTCTACGAAAATTCTAGTTAATTTAATTGCATTTCTTAACTTTTATTTAATTGTAACTTTTTCCATAGGTAAATTTTTTCAAGACATATAAGCACAGTTATTTAGTATAAAGTGCGTATCAAACTTTAAAAAAATAACTAAAGACCCCTATACTTGCTGTGTCCCGACACGCTCTTGGCTATTATTTTGACAGTTATTGACGTCTTCGTTTTGACGTTTAAAGTGACTGTAAGTTTTTTTAAACGTTTTTAGATTATGGTACTAGAGTCTTAAGTCGAATCAATCTCTTAATAGTCTGTGAGTCGAATCGAGAAAACTCAACAGCAACACAGACCATCTCTTAATGATAAAGTAAAGCAGTTTTTGGTTATAAATTTTTTATTACAATCACTTCTTGTATTGAAATATTCTTCCGTCTCTTGGAAAATAGTGTATATCTATAACATATTTTTTTGATTCATGTTTCGTGAAATCGAGATAATGCAGCCTTAAATTGTCTATGCTCAGAATTTATTATACATCTGTTTATATTCTTATCTGTAGTGTTGACTCTCCTCTGTAGTCGTTGATCAATTCATCATCAAAAATGGCGGACGAATTATGAGGTTCGATGCCAAGTTGTTAATTTCTTTGATTCCTAATTTATCCGTGGAAAATGTCTTTTTCCGATTTATACGCTAAATATAATTGTACATATTGTCAAGAAGAAATAAATGGTGTACGCGTGCGGTGCTCAGAATGCAAGGAATTTGATATTTGTTTGCAGGTAAAATCGTTTAACAAAATTTGTTTACTGTTTTGGCGCTAAATTTGAATGTCATGTACTCTACAAATATTAAATATTTATTTTTACAGTGTTTTGCATCGGGCGCGGAGATTGGACCTCATAAAAATGACCATTCTTATCAATTCATGGTATAATAACTTATATATTTTATATATAGATTTTGAGTACTGTTTTTTTAAATTATTTTTATTCTTCTTTTTCTGGTGTAGGATTCTGGAGCTTTTGGGATATTTTTGGGACGCACAAGTTGGTCTGCTAATGAAGAAGTAAGATTGTTAGATGCTATTGAACAGTTTGGATTCGGCAACTGGGAGGATATTTCAAAACATATTGAAACTAGAACACCAGAAGGTATCATATGTTTTTTTTCCAGTTTTTTGCAGTTCGTTTATTTTTAGTCCTCTACGCACATTTTTTTCTAATTTTCAAACATTGTAGCTTGTAATGAACATTTCTAATTAATAATTATGGAATTCTATAGTTAAGATAGATTAAAATTCTTTATTTGTAGAAGCAAAGGATGAATACATAGCAAGATATTTAGATGGAAGCATAGGAAGGGCAACATGGGGGAATGTAGAAAGCACAAGCCGGCCATCTCTGCACTGTCCCGACAAAGACGAAGGACCTCTCAGTCCTGGTACAATCTCTCGGCTCCCACCATTAGCTGTTACTGCAGATGAAGCCTCACAACTAGGCTACATGTCAAATAGAGATGATTATGAGAGAGTGAGTATAACTCCATAATATTTGCTTGTTTATTTAATCTGCTGCAATAAAGAGTATAAAAAAATAATGATAAATTTTATCCAGGAATATGACCATGAAGCGGAACAGTTAATATCCACACTATCTCTAAATGCTGAAGATGACGAGTTGGATGTTGGTAAGCATTATCTTTTTTGGAATTGTTGAGTCTAGAATCATCACACTATTGACATTTATTTTAGATATAGTTGTTAAGCAAAATATTATCATAAGCTCTAGCACATTGGGTTTATTATATACAATGACAACATTTTATTTCAGCATTGAAACTAACTCAAGTAGATATTTATACAAGAAAATTGCGAGAAAGAACGAGGAGAAAGAGACTTGTCCGGGATTTCCAACTGGTGTCTGTGTTCTTCAACAACCAAAGGAACAAGTCCAGAACTCTTACAAAACTTGCCAAAGAAAAGAAGTGAGTATCATCTCAAAAAAAAAAATTGAAGTTTGTCTAGCACCATTTTTTTTGGTTTCTTCTGTTAATTCTGCTATAGCAATAGCAATACCATCCTTATCCTAAAATTGACTTGTAGCTCTTTATACTGTCTTTAACATTAATTAAAGACACTGATGGTATAATTAAAATTCTCATCCATCTTAACCTATCCCCATAGATACAAATATGGATATACATTAGGGAAGATAATTAGGGAAGATGAGATCATCATCCCTAATTACATGTATACACGCAAATTAAAGGGAATTCGCCGAACGTCTTCGCTGGACGGCGCAGTTCTACGGGCGCGCGGAGCAGGCGGGCGTGGTGGCTACGTTGTGGCGGGAACGCGAGTTGCGGGTGCGCCTGTCCGAGCTGCACCGCTACCGGCTGGCTGGCATCACACGGCTCGAGGAGTGTGCGCACTACGAACAGCATGCTGCCCATAGAAAACACCCACATGCCCCTCAGATCGATGTGAGTCGTTTATTACAAATTAATTTAGGAACCATCCAAAAAATTATGAGACAAATTTCATTATTTTTAGACCCCTCCCCCCATTATCACAGGCATCTATGGGCAATGGGTAAATACCCAATTTACCTTAAAATTAGATATTTACTGGGTAGGTGGGTGGAATCGTCCCATAGAAATTCAAACAAAATCTTCATAGCTTGTTTAACTTTATATTCATTTAATTTAATATGTAATATATTAAATTAAATGAATATAATTTTTATATTGTATTAATACCTGGTTACTAACAGGTAGTCACATTTCTTAGATCATGTCTAGCCTATAAACCCTCATCACATTACGCTGACAACTACCAGCAGTTGCCAAATTATCTTTTACAGATTGTGAGTCAGAATTAAAGTTATCAGTTAAAGTTAAAAAAATAACAGTTCGAAAAGATTCATTGTCGGTTTGTATAACCGATATTTTTGTTGATTAATTTGAAACCTATAACGATTGTTTTCGCCAGGGCAGCAGTGGGTGCCTGGACACCAATCAGACAAAAGAAACAACTCCGAACAACACTCAGGGGTCAAGAAAAAGGTAACCAAATTTTAGCATTGCAAAATATGTCTTATAAGTTTTTATTAAACCTTAGATGAATTGATAAGAGATTTCATTACGGCCTTAATATTTTTACATGTGAATTACAGAGAAGGAGAAAACGTCTCAAATTCCACCAGCCCAAAGTCCACACGGGACGGAAGTACCGGATGTGGATGCTTCAAAAAGAGCTCCTGCGGCAACAGCAGTGTAGGATGCTCGAAGCATCTTCTGAGTTCTAATGAAGTGCAGGTAAGATACAAAACACAAAAGTCATGTTTTGCACGTTTTTTTAATTATAATAATTTTATTTTATTTATGTAGGTTACATCGATAAATTCCTTAATAAGCTTATTGTGGTAAAAGATTTTTTACCGAGTCCTATTAAATTGTGTGTGAATTTTAAAAAACGCGTCTGTAAAAGTCATAAAATATCAATTTAGAATTTTAAAAAATATATCTACATGATATTATTTATAATTTTTCAGTTATGCAACGCGCTGAGCCTGTGCGCTGGTCAGTACGTGACGCTGAAGGGCGTGCTGCTGCGACGCGCGCCCGCCGCCGACTGCGACGCCGGCGTCGCCGTGCGCCGCTACCTGCGCGCCGCCGGCTGGCTGCGCAACTAGCGATAGCCCCTCTAGACCATCAGTGAGCTTAATTTGTCTGATAAAACTCATAAAAAACAGTACTATTTCAACACTCGTGTTGATACAGTATTGATCGATAGGCAGTTTTGGCAGGTTAGGCGAAAATAGCACTTGAGACTTATCAGTTTGTGGTACGAATTTCGTTTCACCAAAAACAACCAAGGGTCGTATTTTATTGACTACTAGAGAGTGCTACAATGCTAGTGCACAGTACCATGCATGTAGAATTTTTTATAAAGCTTAATTGAAAGTTATAAAAAATTATCTCGTCACAGAATTTATGTATGTAGACTTAGGGCCAGTTTCACCAATTACAGATAGTCTATCCACAACTTTATTTGACAGATGTGGAGTGGGTAATCTGTCAAAAAAGTTGTAAGTAAAGTGGATACCCTAACAGAAACCTTATCATTAAGCAGTGAAAATAAGGTCCCTACTTTATATGTGTGTATTTAACGGTCGCGTCGCGTAGTGCAGGTATATTGCGCCATTTTGGCGATAGCGCATAGTCAATGTTACGTACTACCACAATGCGAGATTCAGCATAAACCATGACTACAAAGTCTATCCACCTACCTGTGCCTATGTTTTAATAATATGATAATATGATGTTAATGGCCCCGAAAACTTAAAATTTTTTCCTATATAATAAATATCCAAATCAGTATTATTTGATATTTCAAAATACCAGAAAAATAACTGCTTAGGATTCCCAATTCGAAAATAAAAGGTGGATCAAGGCTTTTGCACTTTTTGGAAGGATTACATTCCCTAAAAATCTGTACTCATAGCGTTTTATTTAGGCTGCTTTCTGTACATTGGTTGGCGGCTTTCTATTATTCATTAAAATTAAAATAAAGTTTACATATTATTATCTCAACATGAGTTGAAGATATAAGTGGAAAAAGCGGATAACTTACATTTTACAACTTTCGAGTAAATACTAATAATTTTTTCCTATAAAATTGCAAATCTTGTATATCATCTACTTCCTCCTCGGTCCTAAAGCGTCAATTAACTCAAAAACCCGGCAGATTTTAAAATGTTAGTTATCGGCTTCTTCTACTTATGTCTTCAATTGTGTTGTGTATAATATTATAAAAGCGTAAAACCACCAAAAGAAATTTCGTTTTTAATACTATTTCTGCACAATTTATCGCTCAATATCAAAAAATTATTTAATATACGATTCAATTTTAATGTAAATAAAAATAAAAAATTGAGTCGTGGAATATAAATTAGTAGCTAATATTATTTATGGGAAAATCAATGTGGGAATTATCATTGTTCAACTGAACACTGCAAACTTAAGGTTTTGGTTGTCAGATTATTTATAATGTTCCTTTTCATTTACTGGTCTTGTCCTTTAAAGACCAAACAAACAAGCTATTTCATTTCCCGCAATATATCATGTTTGTCTAGTGTCCAACCTTTAAAGTTTCAAATGTTTAAAAAGATACACATGAATTCTAAAGTACTGCCGTCTTCAAGCTTAAAAGCCGTTAACCAACACCTGGTCGATTTTGATATTTTGATGCCATCATGATCTGAAGAAAAAACTGTATCGACATGTATTAGCAACATTTTTCTAGCTTTTATAGTCATCGAGTTATTAAAATTAATATTGTCGTTATATACACACAATTCCTTACATTGCAACGCTCGTTTTTTACTCATAACTCAAAAAGTGCTTTTTGTAGATAGCGGCATTTTAGCTCGAGGTTGGCAGAGTAGTTACTAATGTTTTGCCTGATACTGGGTGAAAGCAACTTCTGTTGGACATTAGATTTAAAAGACATTGAGCTAGATGTGTCTGTTGTATTTATTAAATTAATTTATAAATTAAAGCATTTTATATTGAATAGAAGCATGTATTGCAATTCGTGTAAATATAATTATGTAGATACCAATTTTTAAGTGATGAACCAAAAAATGTAGAATTTTCCTTCATATTATGCAACAACTTGCTGTATTCGGGACCCTATATGAAAAAATGTTTACTAGGCTTGGTTCTGCTGTGCTTATATTTATAAATGTATTTTTTCAAAATTTTTTTATACAAAATAAATTGTTTGAGATATTACATTTTGACAAACTTAAACGCGCATGCGCCTGGTAAATATTTCTTAGTAAGGGCAAGGCTTTTAAATAAACAGCTAGCATTGAGGAGTGACACAAACTGTTGAAAAATTCTTAAATATAAGAGTGTGGACAAAGCATTTTGAAATATGTACTGTTGTAACTGCCGCATTCAAATACGAATATTAATTACTTAACTGTAATTAAATGAAGACTTAGCCATAACCATAATACAATATTATTTGTGAAATTGAAGTTTAATCATCATTAAATATTGTGTGTGTGTGTGTGGTGGTAAGTCTTCACTTTTTAACACATTCTCTATTCTGTCATGAGTTGTGCTAGACGTTTAAGAGAAATAATTCAAAGAGCATGATAAACTTATCCATAACCTGATCTTTCATTGTTGTTAGTTATGGTAAGTTAATGTATTAGTTTAGTTACCCGGTTGATATAACAATTGAATGATATTTTCTAGACTAAGTATGAAACGGTGTTAATTTTTACGTTTTTTTGCGAATACGATGACAACAAAATTACGTTGTAGTTACAGATAATGATGTCATTATATTAACTGTACTTATTACGTTTCGGTAAATATATAGTTGTATTATTATATCAACCCATCATTGTGTTGGCCATGTTATGACAGAAGTCATATTGAAATATACGTTCATCAAAATAAATTATGTATTTTTGTATATCGACCTGCATCTCTTCTTATTGTTGTCTAAGTGTTCATTGACTAAAGCGACAAGACACAAAGGCCGTTTGTTCACAACACGCATATTTTGCATAGATTCAATGCCACTGTATAATCTAGGTTTTATTTTCTAGCGACATTGCTCTAGCGCCCAAATCGTCGCCGATCTGTAGTGGCCTAGAAATCTGTCGCCAATGTCATACAGTGACATCTTATCGGGCAGAATAATCTCGTTGACGGTGAGGGTGTCCGGTGGACAAACGGCGTAGGTAGGTTTTTATCGATCTGGCCCATCAGCTCACAATTAAGTTATCTTATGCCTAATTACTCCATAGCGAATTATGAATTCTCAGCCCCGAATCTTTAATTTTTTTAGGCGGGGCAAAAACTTAAATATGCCGCCCCGAATTATGTTTATTTTCAGTTCTAAGATATTTACTAATAAAGATAAGATATTTACTAAAAAAGAATATAAAATTAATGGAGCACAATGCTCAAGAATCGGGGCTGTGAATTCTCATATTCTGGGGATGAAGGCATGCAGATGTAGTGTGTTTTTACGAAAAAAAAAAACTAAAATAATTGCTATTTAATTTTATTTCCTAATGGTCTTGGCATGTCCTCCATCGCAGCTGGAAGCGGTTTTCGTTGGAACCACGGATGTAATAGTGCCTGGAATCCCAAAAACATTTCGTAAGAGAATCTTGATCACCACATTTATTAAGTTAAACTCAGGAATATTATAATCATGCACTGTTAAAAATTTTTGTAAATTTACTACAATTTTACTACGCAAATGCATCCTAAAATCACAACATCTTGTATTGTATTGGTATTTAAACACGTATTTGTTGTAATATTACATTTTGTAATAGCTCAAATACAAAGTAGGTAGCATTTTTACAAATATTCTGTAATAAATTGTGTAGTAAAATTGCATGACTGAGTTTCACATTTCTAAAAATGTGGTGCGTAAAAACTCCCTACACACATTTAGTAAATTTACTATGGAAATTTGTATGTGTAGAGTAATTTTTAGGGCCACGGGTAAATGGTAATACTATTTTAGTTTAACAATATAAGATTTTTTTGTTCACGCCTACGTATATGCCCCTATTGCGTCTCCCATGGACCACTATGGTTCCACCTGGACTACTTTGGGAATCAATCTTTCATACCATAATATACACACAATATGTACTCGTATGTACTGGATACAATTCGTCGCTTTTTGTCGCAAAGAGTCGAATAGCCGCACTATTATTTAGAAAGTGATCTACGAGCAAAATAAATTAGGAACTACTGGTTTAAAACTTGTAATGAAGCGCAGTGATACCATTGTCAGGGCAAGCCTTTACTACTATCATTTCAGACTTTCTTTTTTATGACGTTTAGGGGGCAAGCGAGCAGCAATGCTCTGATGGAAAACAACTTCCGTCTCACATGGTCGTGACATCCGAAGAGTCGCAAGTGCGTAGTCGGCTTTTATGACGGAATAAATAGGGATTAGGGACCGTTCGAGGCCCGTCGCAAATTCATTTTCGTTCCACAATGTCAATACAATACAAAAACACGTCAAGCGATTATTGTAAAAATTAATCGTTTGGCACTTGTCTAGGGGGGCTGATCGGGGGCCCCTTCCGGCTGGGGGCCCGTGGCATTTTGCTTGCCACCTTGTAGTTACGCCACTTCATATTACATACCTCCTTAGCCGATATCCTCTTTTGTGCGTCGTATAATATAAACGATTTGATGAGATGTATCGCGTCCGGGTCGACGCCCGGCAGTAAGCTTGTCCACGGCATGGGCGTCGACTCGGGGAAGGTTATTTTGTGGTAGTCCGGCAACTCGGAATGATTGGGCCAAGTTTCCTCCGTGGGGGTACCCAGCCTTTGCAACACTATGGCCAGCTGTTCTATGTCAGATTCCCCCTGAAAAACAAATTGTGAAGATAAAAAGTGTGTGGTTCTCACTTCTCTCGACAAAGAATTTTTTTCATCAAAAATACAAGCGGCAGGCTCATTTTCCAATGGCCAATAGGAAAATACGCTCAATTGTAGATTCAAAATTATTTTCAAGCTATATATTGCTGTATATAATAAAAATAAGTCGGGTTTTCCTTCCTGACGATATAACTTCCGAACGAACGAACCGATTTCCACGGTTTTGCATTCGTTAGAAGAAAACAAGAAAAATTCAAGAGGAAAGTTATCACGCGAACGGAGTCGCGGGCAACAGCTAGTTGTTATAAATTATTCAACACAAGAATATAAACGAAAATTGATATAACTTAGCTAAGTTAGAACCCGCGTCCACTGAGTTGAGTTAGAGGGCAAGCGAGCAGACAGGTTACTTAATGTAAAGCAACTGCCGTCGCCTATGGACACTCGTGACATCCGACGAGCCGCAAGTGCGTTACCGGCATTTATGGGATTACGTTGGGCCACCGGTAAACTCACTCGCTGAACGAAACGAACTGTTTTCCGTAAGGCCGTGGTATTACTGCGATCGAGCCGGCCCACTCGTGCTCTCCAATGGCCTTTCCATAATTGCTACTGTATTTTCGATTATCCCTAACAAGTCAACCACGTATTTAGATAAAAGGGTACTTACGGCGAAAAGTGGCTGCTTCGTGATAATTTCCGCGATAATACAACCAATGGCCCATAAATCTACTTTTTCATTATAATAGCGCGCCCCGTACAAAAGTTCCGGCGCCCGATACCATCTGCAAAATAGCGTACTTTGTGTATCCGACAATTTCATATTTGAAATGCTTTATTATTATTGAATGAAAGAATAATGAGCAATATCAATCGATAAGATAATGTGTGTTGCGTTTGCAAAATAACTGTAAGTACAAATTATCAAAAGCATATTTTTTACAGTCAATGATAAAAATGAATAATATGAATAAGGACCTGCAACGCACTTGCAGCTATCTGACGTCGCGAGTCTCTATGTGCGACGGGATCTATTTGCTTTCCATCAGATTAACCTTTTGCTACTTTGATTGCCTCCTAATAGTATAAAAATAAAATATTATATACGATTATTTTTTTTACCTTGTGGCTACTTGATGTGAATAAGGTCTGCCTCCATCTGGCCAATACAAACGCGCGAGACCCAAGTCTGCGATTTTCAGTATTCCCTCGTGGTTTATTAGCAGATTTGCCGGTTTTAAGTCCTTAGAAGAATAGCTAAGAATAAGTTTTTTACCTTAAGTCCGGCTGCACGTTATCCGGAATTTCTGATCAGAAAAATTCGGACGCTCAGCCGGAACGCATTCTTTTTTTTTTTAGACCCCGTATATTATTTGCAATTCTTGATAGGTTTTTGTATGGTATATGACAGCGCGTCAGAATTTTCCGATTAGGAATATAAAAAAATCGGATAATCTGCGGGCGAACAAAGGCCATAAAATGTTATGATTGCAAGGCACACGAGTTCGGCTAAGTCAGCTTAACCTCGTGAGAATTTAAACGTACCCTGTGCATAACATAATGGGCGTGCATATATCTAGTTCCCTTTAACAACATCTGCGCGTAGGTCTTGACTCTCGGCATGGTGAGTTCGGCCTGATGATGATGAAGCATGTCCCACAGCCCCGAGCACATGTACTCCAGCACCAACACCAAGCTCATGCCGCGAGGGAACATGTCGTATAGCTTTATTACCTGGAAGAATGTTGCTTTTTATGACACTGAAACAATTTGGGTAAGTACACATTATTCTAAATTGCGTGCCCCGGGCTCCTGTAGCTTTCTGCCCTATCATCCTAGGGGCAGCCTGACGCCTCGGGCTATAGGCCTTCAGGCGTTCCTAGGGTGAATACATCCGAATCAGTATTTTCGAAGGGTAGGTTCACTTTGTGTCTAGTAATAGTGTAGAGTGTAGACGATGGAGTGGTGAATGCAGTAGGTATAGTCTTTTTTTAAAATAATATTTAGAGGGCATATGCGCAGACGGGTTACCTGATGGAAATTAAGAGGGAATAGGAATGGGAATATATATGGGGATAAGTGACAAGGGAAGTTGGGCCACCGGTAAACTCACTTACTGGACGAAACAGCACAAAACCGTTTCACGCCAGTTTTCTGTAAGGTCATGGTATCACTCCGGTCGAGCCGGTTTATTCGTACTGAAACATGGCTCTCCCACGGGAATGAGCATTCGTATTATGTGCTTGAGATCAGAAAACGTCACACCTCTACCGGTGTTCTAACCTATACCCTCTCGAGTGTGAACCAAAGGTCACCCACTAGCCCACGGACGCTCTAAAGTCTACACTCTTACCGTTCTACCTATAGAGTAGTATTAGTCTTTAGATTATAATGAGATTTGTGTGGAAGTGATGGTGATTAACCCACATATTTACACCGCAACAGCTGCAAGGCTTTTATCTCCCGCATCACGTTGACCGGGATGCCGTCTTCGAGGTTCTTGATCAGTATTTTCTTCAGCGCCACCTCCCGGCCCGTCGGCAGATACTTGGCTTTGAACACCAGGCCATGAGCTCCCTCGCCTATCCGCCCCACCACTGAGTAGTTTGATACATCGTTCATAATATCACAATTTTTATAACAAGAATCAGGTGCGGAACGTAGGTTTGAAATTCAATATTTTGTTTACGTTTTCGTTGCTATGGAAATGATATTTGATGTTGCCATATTTTATGATCAGAAAAATAA
>JAOTAV010050987.1:0-16224 GCA_026546445.1 Cyclargus thomasi
TTCCGTTTAAGGCTTGGAGTGCAAGCGAGAGCGCGGAACGAGCGACAAAGAGGCACAATCTGCCTTCGCGTTCGACACCGTTGTCACGTTCAACTATCGTCTGTAAACCGACTTTACAGACAACCGATTTTTTCTTTATCTTCGGTATATCCTCGGGTGTCGCTTTCTTTTTCTGTGGGTGTCTCTTTTCTTTTTCCGTAGCTGTGTCTTCTGTTTCTCTTTTGCGTAGACGCCTCTCCACTGTGCGGGTGTCTTTCATAACAGACACTCACACGTTTCTACATAACTTTATGGATTATCTATAACTTTTTTGTCATTGTTTATTGCGGCTTTAAACTCGTATTCATTTCGGTGTCTCTATTATTCCACACACGTACAAACATTTCGCTTTCAAATGAGGGTTAGCGGATCGTGATAGTGGTGCTTTTTTGGCACTGCGCATATTAAAATAAGGCATAATCCTGTGAAATACTTGGAAACCCACATTAAAATGTTTAATACTGTTATCTGCTTATGTTAATAAGCGTTAGGTGCTTAGTTTATGCGAACAAGTTATACATAATTAAATGTAAAACGTGAAATAAAAGTTGTATATGACTTAAGGTATCTTATATTTACTTTTGTTGACACTCAACTACTTCCTCACAGGAGACTAATAAGAATCTGATGTTAACCAAGATATTATATTATAAGATATGGTACCTTGATGAAATCAATCCTTATCCAGCTGGCGTAGACACCTTTGTTATTTGGTCGAAATATCTCAAATCTTTATTCGTCGTGATTTGCCGGCAGGGTTTGACACGAAGCGATCAAATCACTTAGGTCTGCAATCTTTCTATAAACCAACTTCCCTGATAGATACTTTGCACAAGCAACACACACAATAATTTCTAGACCACGTCAAACTGTACATCTTTTCGAGATAAGAAGTACCCGGTACTGGATAGGGGGATTAGGGAAGTTGGACCACCGGTAAACTCACTCACTGAACGAAACACAGCACAACGACGTTTCACGCCAGTTTTTTTCCTGACGTATCAGCTGACTTCTTTTGGAACAGGTAAAAACACTGGCTTATCATTTACCTCGTAATAAAACTCCAGAGTGTGCACTTTATGAAGTGAATTGATGCTGTAAGTGTGTTCATTTATCACGTAGGTGCGTCATATACCTGCGAAAACGAGTACGTGATTGATGTAACACGTCTACGAGACTACTCCGTGTCAATTTTTTGCTCATCTCCATTTTTATTTCCGCGACGTACGTGCTCATATCTCGTTAATAAATCTGAAAGCACAAGACGGTTTTGTTAGACGCTTTGGCAAAGATAGCACATGACCCGATGAGTTTTTAACTGACTTCCAAAAACGAGGAGGTTATGTGTTCGGCTGTGGATATTTTTTTTTATGTATGTTCAACCATAGCTCCGCCATTTGTGAACCGATTTTACAAATTTTTTTTTGCTGTATAGGGTGTTGTTCTATGCCCTAAAAAACCACTGTGCTAACTTACCAAGATACTCACGTATACGGCAATACTAAAATTAGACAAATCATACTCGTGCTTCACTAAGGCCACGGTAAGAACATTTAAATTAGTTTTTTGAATCTTTCGTGAAGTGAACTAGTATTTTTTCGACATGGTGCGTATCGTGACGAAAGGTGAAGATGGAATTAATTCGATATACTGCTAGTTAAAAATTTGGTGCGTAACGCCAGTGTTACCAATTCAGGGGTTTCCCCCAAATTTAGGCGATAAATAAGCGAGTGGGGATTTTTTTTAGGTTTCAAGTAATTTATGGGGTTTTTCTAGGGGTTTTCTTAACAACACACCGGGAAAATTAATTTTAATTTATATTGTAATCATTGATAATCCTTTCCCATCAGAATTAATTAATGATAAGTATCTGTATTCATGAATGATGCAATGGTAAAAACATGCAATAATAATAATAATCGGCGTCGTCATATGACGTCAATATTACTAGCACTGATTATTATGGTATATCTTTTTATTTTATGAGTTGTATTTTTAAGGAAATTATCGAAAAATTTAGGCAATTTTAGGGAGTTTTGACTAAGGCTTAGGGATAAATATATTTTGAGAGTTGGTAATACTGCGTAACGCCTCATTAAACAGAAAATAAGCGGTCTCTACTTTGTTTCTTTATTGCCGTGTCTAATGTGTCATTCGCGCTCATGTAGAATGTTAAACTTCGTTGCCAAGTGGCTTATACCGCACTCCTTACAGGAAAATGTAAGAGAAACTTATTTCTTGCTATGAAAGGTGTTATTAAATGCCTTAAATGGGCATGTAAACAGTTTGTCCTGTGCCCGATCTATCCAGCCATGTCGGTCATCCGCCCCATGGGGCTTTATACGCTTCTTCGTAAAACAAGAATGCTGCTCCCTGGTGTACTATATACACTTAATGCTTAGTGTAGTTAGGGGGCGAATAACGCAAACAACTAAACATCGACACTCTCTCTTCACACTAATTTTATAAGCTATCGTGTTTTCGCAGAGCGTCCGTAGCCTAGTGGGTAAGACCTTTAGTTCGCACTCGAGAGGGTGCAGGTTCAAACCCCAGCGGAGGCGTGTACCAATGAGACATTTTCCTACCTCAAGTACATAATACGGATGCTCATTGCCGTGAACCAGCCACGCTTCGAGACGATGTGATAACACGGCCTCACAGTGAGTGAGTTTACCGGTGGCCTAAATTCCCTTAACCCCTATCCCTATTCCCTCATAAAGGCCTGCAACGTACTTGTGACTTCAGATTCCATGAGTGTCCATGGGCGATGGCAGCTTTCCATCAGGTAACCCGTCTGCTCGCTTCCCCTCTAAATATCATTACTATGATGGTGATGATGATCATGTGCCTAGATCATCATGCTGAGACCATGAAATCAGCAAACACTGAAATCTAATGGACACGAGGTAGGTTTCGGCGAATTTGTACTCAAACGTCAGAAATTCTCTCTAACCCTCTATTAACCCTGTATCGACCCTCTCAATCAAAGTAACACACATCACATCAAACGTCAAAACCACGTGACCATATAATTGGTCGGCCTTTTTGATGTTTTTTTGGTCACGTATGCGATACTAAAAAATAATTGCTGTAGGGTTAATACGTAACATACGAGTGAGTATTAGTAGATTGGGAGTTTTGGTGGGGATTTTAGAAAGCGACGTTGTGTGTTTTGTATTTTTTTGTTAAATTTGTGTTATTTTGGTGTTTAATGTGCGATAATGGTAGAATATCGAATATTAAACTTTCGTTATCATGCACAAGTGTGAACAAGTGATACAACTTTAAGAAACGTGCTATTTTGTTTTCCCCTCCAAAACTCCATCCGAAGTTTTTGTAAGGCTTCTACCATTTTACTAAACTGACTAACTTGACTGTATTGACGTTTTATCTTTACTCTGACTAGACTAGACTTGACGAAATTCATGTAACGTTGCTAAAAACTATTGGAACAAGAAAATTGTTTTCCCGCCTTCACTTGACACTGGCCATGGTTATAGCCGAAGCGCCATATAAATAAAAAAAAATATACTGAATACTATAAGAAATCTGTCAGTTTATCCCAACAATATGTCAGTTTGTCTATACTTTCGTATGTCTACTGACGCCATGCTAACCCTGCTGGAGCGAAGTCAGCTGCAATAGAAAAATAAATCTATATATTTTTTTAAGATTTTTTTTATAATGGGGAAATTGAAAGGGAGCCAGTTGAAGGACCGACGACATTTAATCGGAATATGTCAAGGCCATGTAAGTCGTGATTTGTCGGCTGGGTTTGACATAACCCGACCAAATTACTTAGATACACGATCTTTATCTCTTTCAACTTCTCTCATTGTACCTAAAGTTGGCTTACAAGAATATTTGTATTGTCACGCGAGCGAAGCCGCAGGCATTACTAGTGTCGAATAGTATATTAAATGTACACGACATAGCCGAGACGAAATAATCCAATAACATTTTTTAAGGATCACAAATTTTCATGTCATGCGTTCAGTATGATAGTTGAGGGACAGTGTAGGTATGAATTCGTTGCGTTACCAACTTTTTTTCTTTCTCTATTTGTATATCTTTACAATACGTGTCTCAGTGGGATCAGAGTATATAAAGATCTAAGTGAGTTATGTTCATAGAAACAGACTTTTCTTTATTAAAGGTCCCACAACTAGGACCACTTGTTCCCCCTTTCGGAGACAATTATTTACAATAAGCTATTTTTACATTTTTAAAAAAACTTAAGGTAAATTTTACTTACTTTTCATCAATAATCAATTGATTTTTAATATTTCTTACATTTCATATATAGCTCTAATACGATCTACAATTGTTACAATTTCTTCGTCTTTGTCCTACGTTATTCCGTCTTTCCTTACATTCATTTTCTTTATGTTCATTCATTGTATCTTTTTGTTTAATGACCAATGTATCTTTCATTTTTATTATTTTTACAATGTTGCCATTATATTTTCTTACCCTATTTTATGTAATTTTTTAATGTGTATTACAAGTTGTTAAATTTTATTTTTTATTATAGTGTTATATACATGGCTTAGTTATTAATCAGGTACATACCAGAATTAATTTTAAAATTTTTCCATGCTATTTTAATATTATATGTTGTAGCGTGCCTCGCCTTAATTGTGGATGTTCAAACTTTTGTGGAGCCTTTCGCATCCAGCCCGGACCGGCCGGCGCGAGTGATTGCAACCGCAATTATTTTATAAAGGTAAAAGGTTAAACTCCTCACATTTGTGTAAGAAGTTTAACCAATGTGCAAGTTGGCAGCACATAGATACTGGTAGAACCTCGGGGACCAGCAATAATTTCATGTAGCACATGGATACACTAAGGCGTTACATGAAATAATTGATGATACCTAAGACGTGGGTTGCATTCTCGTGTTTGGACAACTTTAGTTAAGTTCTAATTTCGTTATGTATCAACTTTTGTAAAGGTTCGTTAATAATTCACTTTTTACCTGACTGCGCCAGGAGGGTTATGTTTTTGGAGAGTATTGTATGTATGTGCGTACGTGTGTATGTGTGTATGTGTATAATTATTAGCCACGCGTTATAGCCTAAACAGCTTGATGGATTTTAACGTATTATGTATCGTAAGATGGCGTCTTGATGATTACAAAGTTAAAAAATCAAAATGGTGGATTTTGAAGTCAAAATTTTGAGATACCAAAAATGTTTTCCCGCCAATTCAGATCAAGTAGGGTATCAAAATGAAGGGCTTTAAATAGCCATTCCAGAAATATACATAACTTGATGTTTAAATTGCAATGGTTCCTGCAGTCGGGTTATCTGTTTTTGGACATTTAATTTGTTTGTAGAGCGGAGCTCTTGAAAGCCTAACAATAAGATAAATATAGATTAAGAGTTAAACTTTACTAACCCCTAAAACCTAACAAGCCTCTCTCATTCCCTCTTTACTCCCAGCCCCTGGTATGTACGTGTAACGGTATCACAAACCCGTCATTTAAGCCCTGTATTTTGTGGAACACCTTGCAGCTGTCAAAGGCGAGGTGACCCCTTTCAATTGAATACCGTTTTCAGTTTGGGTTTTGCCCACTAACCTCCTTTTTTACTTTCAGTTCAGTTTAGATATTCAGGTCTAAACGCCGATGCACGACTATTTTAGGTACTAGTTTTTTCTCGGACCTAAGAGTAAAAGCTATATCATCAGAAGGTTACTTTTTGGAGTTGGGTTATATACGTGTTGTTTGTCTTAAAAGTTAAATATGTTACACTTATACGGAGCTTAACCAACACGTTTTACGTATGGCTTAAGAAAAGAATCGCCGTTATAATTGGAATTGACTACACAGCAACCTATGTCTACCTTTTAAGTAAATTCTACATTCGTTTTGATCTGCGAGCTTGTATACAGAAATTAAAAATAAATAAAGAAAACGTGTTGGTCACGGCTCCAGTTAGTGTAAGACATTTTGATTTTTGTTTTAAGAAGATATGCTCTTTTCAAGGTGGATATTATTTTGCAACATGGTTTTAAATACTCTACGAAATATTTATAATGACATTTTATTAAACAGACTTTAAGAGCCTCCGTGGCCTAGTGGGTAAGATCTTTGGTGGAGACGTGTACTAATGAGACTAATGAGACATTTTCCGATCTCAATTACTTAATGTGGATGTTCATTGCCATGGGAGAGCCATGCTTCGCCACGAATGGGCCGGCTCGAGTGATACCACGGCCTCACAGAAAACTGGCCTGAAACGGCGTTGTACTGGGTTTTGTTCAGTGAGTGAGTTTACCGGTGACCGAACTTCCCTAGTCCTTTATCCCTATTCCCATTCCCTAATCCCTCATAAAGGTCAGCAACCATAGGCGACGGCAGTTGCTTTCCATCGGGTAATCCGTCTGCTCGCTTGCCCCCTAAATGTCTTAAAAAAAAGATAATCTTATTATCTCTACATTAAAGCACATTTGTGAAGTTTTTATTATTAATGCATTTTTAACGGAAGAAGAAACTTTAAGCCAGGAAAGCTAAGGTAAGAATAAACGGGGGATTAAAACTTTCAAGTACTTTGAGTGCACTAATGTAAATAGCTTAATTGGTTCATAAATTATCTTAAAGAAAGGAATATCCATTGTTTAATCGTTGACTTTCTTGTCTGTGTACAGGTTGTAACAAAAGTGATAATACATTAGGGGTATACAACCCCTATGTGTCTCTTATAAAGAGTTTACTGTAAAAATAGCAGCACTGAAAGCGAAAAACAAATTTTGGTGATTTGTATGGCCAAGCGCCCCTGCCACACGAGTTTACTTTTACAAATTGCAAATAAATTTTTCGCGTTCAGCGCTGCTACTTTCATAGTGAGCTCAATACATGGGACACAGACATACCCTAAAGTATTATCACTTACCTTTGGTACACCCTGTATAATGTAACATCATAGCAACCTTCAAGAGAGCGTATTACCTTTAAAAAGGTCGGTAACGCACCTGCTACTCCTCTGATGTTGAGAGTGTTCGACGGTAGTTGCTTTCCATTAGACTCTCTCTATTTTTAATAATAGAAAGAGAAGTTTGAAAGAGAAGCTCGGTACATGTAGTTCTATAGCGGGATATTATTAGATCAAAAGTAATTTCTTTTTTCTCCGTGTCGCGAGCATTTGAAAGCCACCTTATCGCGTTTCTCATAGTCTTCGATCAAACGTTCACAGTCACCGTCTAAAAAGTGGCTCCGGTGAAACCGCGCTTGAGCGCTATTCGGCTAGTCGCTCCGAGCTTGTGCTTTGTACGATTGTGAGCTTTAAGTCATTAAGTTTTATTTTTCAATATTATTGATTTTGATTTATGTTGTTTTTTGTCATATAGTCTTGGTGTCTTTATTTCATCTATATATTAATATGCGAGTGAAAATCTTTGTAACCCCTTTTACGAAAGACGCGTAGACGTAAAAGCATGAAATTTCTCCCAGTTATAGTTGATATGGAGGTGGAGCGTGGAATTCCAATATTATTTTAAAATATGATTTTATCTCACATATTTTTAATAAATAAAATGCTACGCACACTACAATATTTTTTTATGTTATTGAAATCTGTGATTGAATTGAAAATAATTTATAGTATTTTATAGCTCCTTTACACGATGGATTTAAATATTTATGGTCGAATTTCGACCACAGGGCGACGTCTACTTCAATTTTAATATTTGATCGAAGCTAATACATATAGTACAATTTACGCAGGAAATGATAGCATTTCAATTTGTTCGGGGTCTAAGTCTCTATTGATATTATAATATCGTGTTGTGTCAGTTCATTTATCTTAGCCATTTAATTAATTGCCCGGCCATATTATCGTATTATCCGACTGAATATTCAATTAGTCAATTCATTTAATGACGGACGCCTAATTAAACAAGGAGATAGATAAGGTGATCCTGCTACTTAATGATTTATTACCGCTTAGATAAGCTTAGGTATAATTGAAATGTTGGGCGGACTTCGCAATGTAAATATGCTACTCGTATCCACACCGGTGAGGCATCCTCGCCTTCGTAGTCTGAAGCTCGGTAGAGTAAAAATCCTCGGTCTGAAGTCTTTATTTATTACAATACTGGTAAGTACAGAAAAACACAGGGCGAATAATTCTTTGTTAACTGGTATAGTAATGGTGGCGATGCTGGCGCTGGTCGTAGCAGAATAATAAAACGGGATGCAGGCCCAGGGGGGTTTTATGATCGCTTATGCCCAGCCAAGTTCCAGCCAGTCAGCAGTCACGTGACACTAAATACGTGAAGTTTGGCGTTCCCTAATGTCACTAACATGTTTAAAATCCATTCATAGATAACCGAACTAGTGTTAATTCGTTATTATTCTGTGTGTATTATGTGTATGTATGTGTGTGTGTATTATGACATTGTAATACGAAAAAAGGACAAGGCAATAACTGGCCGTATATTGAACTGCCTGGAACCATGCAGGTTTGTAATGGTCATAATAGCCCCCCCCCCAGTGTTGCCAACAGCGCTCAACGATCAGTGTCTCGCTGCACGATCGGAACTTGTGTTAACACACACTAATGTCATAAACTTTTCTCCTTTGGGAGAGCCGTGCTTCGGCACGAACGAGCCGCCTCGACCGCAGTGACAACACGGCCTCACACAAAACTGGAAAAACTGTGTTTCGTTCGGTGAGTGAGTTTACCGGTGGCCCAACCCCCCGCATCCCTAATCCCCTAATCCCCCGCACTTGCGACTCTTCGGATGTCACGAGTGTCCGTTGGCGACGGCAGTTGCTTTCCATCAAGGCTTAAAGAAAGGACAAACAAACGTACTATACGTAATTTATCTATACTATACATATAATTGTACGTATCTATTCTATAAGTAATTTATCTATTCTATACATATAATTGTACGTATCTATTCTATAAGTAATTTATCTATTCTATACATATAATTGTACGTAAAGTGTATGTGAAAAAAATTGCATTTCTATACATTTAATATTTTTACGAACTAATTAGGGGCTTAGAAACAGTAATAGAACACAAATCGATAAAAAGAAAGTTGTCTATTTATCTGTTTGTACGCGCTAATCTCCGGAACTATTGAACGGATTCAAATAAATCTTTTTTTTATTTAATAGCTACTAAGTCTAGTCAACAAATAGGTTACTTTTTATCCCGGGAAAATGTACGGTTTCCGTGATATACAAATTTTCGCCAAAGAAGTTGCGGACATCAACTAGTATGGATGGGAAAGTAATTTGTAATATTAGTATGGATGGGAAAGTATGTTTGTTTGTCCTTCCTACACGCCTATAACAGTTGATTTTGGCATGGACTTCGTAGAAAAGATGGAGAGTAGCGAAAAAACATCATGGTGCCAAAAATATCATATTTTATCAATTTTCGAATTCCACACGAGCGAAGCCGCAGGCAAAAACTAGTAAGTATACTAGTATATAATTATGTAAAAAAAAGTAAATAATAATACTTAATAGTGTGAATGCGTCCCTTGTATAGAGTTTACTGTGAAAGTAGCAGCAGTTATGTTATTGGTATTGGAACACGTGCTCATACAAATCATAAAAATTTTTTTTAGCGCTGCTACTTTCACAGCGAGATCTATGTAAGGTACGCATATAAACCCCAAAGTATTATCACTTTTGTTACACCCTGTATACAGCTTACAGAGAAACAATAAACTCCTCCATAACGAGACTAAAGTAATGCCATCAAAATGAAATGTAACGCAGCACGAGATTATTTTGCCTGTGCAATAAAAGAAAGGGGAAAAATAGCAGTTATTATGAAGAATGTTACATCGTAAAGTACTGCAAGCGTTTGCAGCTGAATATTAGGTCCATATATTTGTTTCCTTATGTACGATCTCTCTATTACTTTTAAACTTTTTTACGGGCAATTGGGCCACCTTGCATACGTGTTACTGAAACTTCCGTGTCACCAGGCCGCGAAAATGATAAGAACACCGGCAAAGTGCGAGTTGGAGTCGCAAGAATGATTCCGTACCAGAAGAGAGCAATTCACAACAAAAAAAAATCAGAAGCTAGCTATAACCAACAAAAGACCGCGTAGTGCAACCGATATCGCAATTTAGAAGACCAACAGTGACATCTATTGTCGTTAACGTTTGTTAAATGAGAGCCTCCCTTAAACATTAAATTTATGTACCACGCGATGTTGACGTACTGCAGCGCTATCTAGTATGAAGAAGAAACTTAAAAAAACACGTTTGTTGTATAAGATGCACTGTTAAACATTAAATTTATTTTGTTTTATAGCGGCAACAAAAATACATAATCTGTGAAAATTTTCGTTTATCGTTCTTGAGATACCCGCCCGAGCCCGGAGACAGACTGACGGACAGACAGACATCGACTGTTTAGTAAGAAATTTAATTTTTACCCTTTGGGTACCCTAAAAAGCAGTCAACATAGCCACATAAGCAGCAAACACAACAAAAGAAAACATTTCGTTTAAAAAAGAAATATCAACTTTTCGCGGCGCCAATAGATCTTTTAAAAGTCAGAGACTACACTTGGATAACAAATGCAGTTAATGCTTTAGTAACATACATTACGTTGTTGAATAAAAGTTATCTCGTTTTGTGTTAGTTCAAAAGCCATTTGCAAATTAATTTCTCTTTTGATATATAAGAATCTTTATGACTAAGCTTCAGTATTTACCTTGTAAATGCCCTCGTTTATATGTTAATTCTTAATTAATATAGAGCTTTTGTTTGCTTCAATAACCATTAGGGATTCATGCTAAGTATGGTCGTTAGGCGAGTAAATATTGATAGTTGACAGTAATAAATCAGAACACCTACGTGATACTTAAGGCCTTAAGGCCCAGGTTACGTTTGCTTAGGGCTTTTTTCATTGTATTTTAGGGGGGGAGCGAGCAGACGGGTTACCTGATAGAAAGCAACTGCCGTCGCCCATGGACAATCGTGATATACGAAGAGTCTTTATGAGGGAATGGGAATAGGGATAGGGGGATTAGGGAAGTTGGGCCGCCGGTAAACTCACTCACTGAACGAAACACGTGCTGTGTTTCGTTCAGTGAGTGAGTTTCACGCCAGTTTTCTTTGAGGCCGTGGTATCACTCCGGTCGAGTCGGCCCATTCGTGCCGAATCATGGCTCTTCTACTGCAAATATATTGAATATAAATGAGTTAAATTTACTTTATTATTTTGTCCGTTTTACGCATTATGTTACTATTTCTAAAGCGCTCTGCTGCACAACCAAGCCGCTAGCAGGCTTGTGCTGCCGACACGTGTCCTGTAAGTGAAGCTAACGACCTAGCTCGCCGACAAAATATTGTCGACAAATGTTGGCGGCGTTGGTGACAAGCGACAGAATGATTATTATGACTAATGGTGGGTTGATGAATGAAGCTATAGTAGCTATGACGATGATAACGATTATTATTATTATTTGCATAGTAGCGTATGCTTTCGGTTCTTAAATCAACGCCGAAATCTCCGAATGTGGATATAGGAAAAAGGAGTTTAATTTTCAAAAACTGGGTTTTCGGGTTTTTGCTAAATAAAACCCTAAATTAAAATATTTAAAGTAAACAGTACTATAATATTTTATAAATCGTTCTTCTGCAACTCCAGTACTTTGTGTAAAATAATGAGAAAATTAAAAAAAATGGCTTAAATAAAAAAAGTTTCGTTAATCAAATTTTTATTGTCTCTGCTTAAAATATTTATTACAATTTTAACAATCAAATTTTCGGCGTGACCGAGTATAACACCTCTCTCTGTCGGGAGATCTTCTTTTAGTGGAGGCCCCACACCACAGGCTCTATTTTACTTTTATAGTTTAAAATTAATCAAATTTAATAAAAAGCTGTATTACCTATATACTTTACAACATCGACGACGATCAGTTGGTAAGCGCGTTGGTAGCTTAATCCGGTGGTCGCGGGTTCGAATCCCGCCGTCGGAACAAAAAGTTTTTCAATGTTACTGTGTCTTGGATGTGTATTAAATATGTGTATCATTAAAATAATTTGTGGTGTCATGTAATAAAAATCTTAAATATGTGTATAGTATAAAAAGTATTTAATATATTTCCGTTGTATGGTACCTGTAAAACAAGTCCCTCGGGTACTTAGCACGGGGCCAGACTGACGTGGTGTGAAGAGTCCATAGATATTATATTAAAAAAAAACACTCACACAATCATATTCGTGTATAAGAAACACAAACAAGCTGTATGTATGCGGGTTTTCGTGGTTGGATACAGCTCGATCCTTCGCTTTCGATCCTGGCGACACAGGAGATGCAGGTGGGAATGTGTTGTGGGCCAAATACCGTTTAAAAAAGCTTTTTAATATAATAAGCTTTTTCACTTCATCAGTTAGTTTAATTAAACCCTGTGTAATTGAAATTTTAATATTCTTTACGTATTAATTATAAGAAGTAATAGTTTATTAACATTTAAAGGACTCAGTATGAAGACAAGATTAATTAATGTTGACAACTTTCAATGAAAATTATATCGTTAAAGATGTAGGCCGAGAAAGTTATTTTAAGCTTAGTTTAATAAATATTAGACGTAACATATTTTACATGGTTTAAATTACAAGTGTATTTAAAACATCAAAATCAAATATAATAAATATCTTTTTAGTTTTTGTTTTTCCCTTTAGGGATTAGTTGTATAGGATCTTAGGCTTTGATTTTAACCCTTTAAACCAAAACCGTATGGCGTACACAGAAATAAAGTCAAAATTTTGACTGTCCACCTGATGAAACTCGATAAACAACAAGTCACAGACGAACAAGCATCGAAATTGATAATCCTGTTTATCCTTGAAAATGGATAATAGAACTATAAAAACAGGACCTTAACAGTCTCTAAAATAGATAAAGAAGAGGTTAGTTGAGTATTTATAAGATCTTATAATGCTGGAAATAAAACGATATATCCAGAAGACCATAACACACGTTACAGCTAAATAACTGGGCGAAATAACCGTAAAATCCAATGACGAACCGAAGAGCCTCCCCGTGAATTCCGTAACGTATTTAAACGTAAAATAAACGATGATTAAAACGGGGATTGGATAGTAAAAATATTATACACCGTGAAATTATCGTAGTTATACGGAATTTTACGGCATTCGTGTGGAAAATGAACATATAAAGAAAACTAGCTAGGTGGTTGTATAGTTGTATTTAATACCGTAGATTACATTTCCTGGTCGAGGGGATAGCCATATATCCGGCTCAATCCGAAAAATACCAGGCCTCATAGAAAACCGTCGTAAAACTGCGTTGAGCCGTGGTTCGTGAGTGAGTTTACCGCAGGACAGAGGCCCAACTATCTGCGTGTTCTCTATTTCTATTCCCGTAGCCGCTTTCTTCATCGATAAAGCTGGCAACGCTCTTGCAACTCTTCTTATGGTACAAGTGTACGAGGTAACTGCTTTTATTTAGGTGAACAGTCGCTTGGCACAAAATTTTATAAAATGAAAGAAAAACTAAAATATTTAATGGCATTCTATGAAGTTTTCGCTTTACTTAAGCCCAGCCGCACATTACAGGTTCCCTATAAAAATTTCTGATAACTAGAGGTCGCCCTGTTGCCGAAATTCGACCATAATATATCTCAATTCAATTACAGACTTTGGCACAAAGAACATGTTACCAGGTCATTTAATTTTATTTTAAAAAAATCACACTCTTCAACTATAAACAAAAGAGAATTTTGTGTATGATTATCGTGTCATGTCAAAATATTGTAGTGTGCGTATTGTTATGTGCGTAGCGCTTTATTTATTAAAAATATGCCAGTTTAAAGCATATTTTAATATAATATTGGTATTCCACGCTCCTCCTGCATATCGACTGTCACTAGGATAAATACATGCTTTTACATTTACGTGTCAAATGTCTTTATACGAAAGGGTACAACGTTTTTCGCTCGCGTATTAGTATATAGATATGTGGGGTCCTCAATAAAACAAACTAGCAGAGTGCATGTCGGCGTGGCGGTCGAATATTATTGATCTGAAGTATTCTTATAATTTTCGGCTATCGAAATATCCTTTAAATTCATCAAATTTATTTTAGGTGCCTATTAAGTAGAACGTTATAGTTTAAGACTGGCAAATTTAAGGGAATATGTTAATAGTTATATGAAGCATTTGACTGGAAAATTTAAGATAATATGTTAACAAGTTACATGAAGCATTTGACTGGCAAATTAAGGAGAATATGTTAACAAGTTACATGAAGCATTTGACTGGCAAATTTAAGAGAATATGTTTACATGAACACTTTCCGTTATATATGTAGAATATTTCGAATACCATTAACACAGCTTTATTTTACGGTCGAAGGAAAAAGATGGCACGCAAAAAAAGGCTACGTCATAATGATCGAAAACTCACGATACAAATGTTTTTACACGTTTCCCAACATGCAATACCCCGGTACATCATGCAGATAATTACTGATACTGGTGACTAAGCTCATCCGGAGCTTATGACAAAGCTTAGCTTATGGCCAAGTAAGTTTATGATAAAAGCTCCAGTAGCTTCCAAGAGCTGGACGCTTATTTAAAAATCCATACTTCCATAGTATATTATACCTAATCCATACTCCATACTAATATTATAAATGGTAAATTGTGTTTGTTTATTTGTTCTTTTTCACGTCGCAACGGGGCTACTTTGTGACGTGAATTTTTGTGTGAAGGTAGTTGGGGGGCTGGAGAAAAGGACAAAGGTTACTTTTTATCCCGGGAAAATCAACGGGCATCATCTAGATTCTAGAACCATAATAAATGCGAAAGTGTGTCTATTAGTTACCTCTGCACGTCCAAACGATTGAGTCGATTTTGCTAAAATTCGGTATAGATATAGTTTGAGTCCTATGAAAATGGGATACAGTTTAGGCGCGGTAAATGAATTTCCGTGCAAGGGAGTTACCGGCATCAACTATTTACATAAGATAGAGAGGTCGCCCTGTCATTGAAATTCGACCATAAATATTTAAATCCATCGTGTAGAGGAGCTATAAAAAAACTATAATTTAATTTCAATTCCATCACAGACTTCAATTTGCCATAAAGGTCTTACCAGGCCATAAAATTTAATTAAAAAAAAACTTAGACGTCAACAATATTTCGTGTATGATTATCGTGTCATGTCAAAATATTATAGTGTGCGTGCTGTAGTGTGCGTAGCGTTATATTATATATTAAAAATATGCGAGATTAAAGCATATTTTAAAATAATATTGGTATTCCACGCTCCTTCTCCATATCAACTATGACTGGGAGAAATTGTATGCTTTGACGCCTACGCATCTTTCGTAAAAAGGGTTATAAAGTTTTCCGCTCGCGTATTAATATTAGATATATAGATAATTTAGGAATGCATGTACGCTTATTGCCGGTTTGCTTGTGACGTGCCCCTCAGTATTATGTCCGCGAGAGTTAGTACTACCCAAGCACAACTTTATCTAACCATAAACCCAAAAGTACTTCACCATTTTGAAACCAAATTCGCGGGAACTACACACCAGATATTTTACCATAAATTCTACAACATTCAAAAATTACAAATTCCTTTTAATCGCATTCGAAAACTAAAATAACTGCACTCGCAAACGAATTTAGTGTGCAGTGAAATTTATTTATATCATAATTTGAGTAGTACATTTGAGTTCATAAATTAAATTCTATCTCCCCGCAGATTGCACATTAAATTCTGACCGAACTGCAGTAATATGCTGTGGTGTCGGGATTCTATTTTGTATAGACCCTTTCAATATAACTAGTATTTACTTGCGGTTTTGCCCGCGTAGAAATTATTTTTCCTATAAGTGTATTTAATCGGAATAAAAAGCATCTTATATTCTAAGTCAGCTATTACCCTACCTGTATACGGAAATGTTTGTGCGTGCATCCAACTCGCAACTGGAGGATTTTCTGGATATATTTATAGCCTATGTCACTCTGTGATAATAATAATGTCTTTAGACACTTCACACCACGTCAGTCTGGCCCCGTGCTTAGTACCCCAGGGACTTGTGTTACAGGTACTAGACAACGGAAATATATTTAATACTTTTATTCTATACACATATTTAAGATTTTTATTTTATGATACACATATTTAATACACATCCAAGACCCAGGAACATTGAAAAAC
>JAOTAV010051008.1:0-16216 GCA_026546445.1 Cyclargus thomasi
GGTCAGGTCTGAAATAAAACCTACGGACACGCTAGTTTGTATAGGATCCGCTACTCTAGGTATTATTTCTCTATGGTTTTACCAACATCTATTACTCCACTTAATAGGATTTTATAGTAATTAAAGTTGAAACAAAAAATAGATATTTTTAAATTTTACAGGAAGACTAGCGTATCCGACAGAATTGTCCTGCCGATCTTGGTTGGTAAAACTAAACCATTCTCAAATCACCTTAAGCACACAGACTAATTTTATCTCAATCGGTTCAGTCGTGTAGGCGTAGTTTCGTGACAAACACACGCACACAATAATTATATATATAATATTAAGTTCTAAAAGTGCCGGCGGAGGATTGGGAGAGGATAGACCTCAAAAATAGACAGCTCTTAAATAAAAAAAAGACCAAAGTCTATACATTCTGTGGTCTGTGGACTGTTATACTCAAGACACCTCCTGAATTCTAGAAAAGGGCAACAGTTTTCATTCACGAAAAACGTACAATTCACGAATGGGCCGGCTCGACCGGAGAAATACCACGAGCTCCCAGAAAACTGGCCTGAAACTGTGTTTTACTGTGCTTCGTCCAGTGAGCGAGATTACCGGATGCCCAACTTCCCTAAAACCTGTTTCTCTATCCCTTTTCCCGTTCCCTATTCCCCTAGCCTATATTCTTGTAATAAGCCGGCAAAGCACGTGCAATTCTTCGGATGATACGAGTGTCTTTGAGCGACGGCAGTTGCTTTCCATCAGGTAACCCGTCCGCTCGCTTGCCGAACAGAATAATACAATAATCTTTAACTTCCACAATATTCTGAATCATCCTTTCCTCAAACCCAAAACTTATATGATCGGGATAACTTCAAAAGACCCGACCAAAACATCGATACCGTTACGTCCCTAGTCGATATTTTTAATCGACCATTTGAATGCAGCCGCGTCTCCGGCACGCGTGCGTACGATTAGAAAGGGTGAAAACAAAGAATAATCCTTCTGATTTGAAATTCAGGTAGTACTGTAGTCGTGTGTGAGTGACACGTGGCAACATGAAAATCGTGCAGTGTAGTGACGCCCCAGTTTCATCGATGTTTATCTGTTTGGGAACAGATGACGGATTAGGTGGTTTTCTATTTTTCCAAGCATATTTCGATGTTATCTTTGTTTACAGCTTTGTTTCGCATTGCATAAGTTAAAATTTATTAGTTACCTTATACAAATTGCAAAATATTTTTAATAATAATCTAAGTTACTATTAAAAATATTAACAAAACGAAGGGAGGAGTAAAACGCAAAATCCATTTATTATTGTATTTTTATATATGTACTCACAATTAATTGTATGTACGCATAAACAGCAAACATAATTTGTAAAAAGGTAAAACGTTCAATAGGTTCTAGGAAGACAAGTGTTCTAGTACTACTTAAAGGTTGACAACTTTGTCCTGTAAAGTAGTTGTTAAAATATTTCTTACACAAGCATAATCATCAAGTGAGCCACAATATGAACTACTTACGATCAAAGCCTGCACGATTTTTATATGTTTTTTAAATACTATCGATATCGATGAATAATTTATCGACATCGATTTATCGACATGTCCCCATCCTTGATGATTAGGTCGTGCGCTACCCTGTCGATTGTTTTCATATCGTCCCGATGGACACGATTAGAGGAATCTGTCGACGCTTTGACGGCGAGTTAGTATTCATAGTGGTGTCCCACGAGCCGAGTTATTGCGATCTAATTATAATCAACCATCTATTTCTGAATTTCCTTATACCGCTTATGAAAGTGTGGAATATATTAATGTTAGTGTATACAACGTTATAGTGTTTGCTATATTTTGTACTAACTTTTGCCCACGACTACGTCCGCATCTGTGAAACTTTATGAAGCCGTTTTTATAACATTAATTATGATTGCTGCTCGGCTGATATTGGTCGTAGCGTGATATATGTATATGGTCGCAGGCTGTAGACTATAGCCTATAATAGCCTTTCTCAATAAATGGAAAAATCAGCACAAAAAGAATTTTTCAATTCCGGACAGTAGTTTCTGAGATTAGCGCGTTCAAACAGATAAACTCTTAAGCTTTATATTACTAAGTATAGATATAGTTGTGTGTGTGTGTGTGTGTGCGTCGCAAAAGCCGGTGCCACGCGTCCAGACAAGATCTAAATCAGAACGGAAAGAAATTATTTCCTATTCAAATTAAACACTTAATAATCTAATTACTCATTATATTGAAATGAGCTTTATTATATTTAAATGCTCTTCCAATGCCGGTGATACAATAAAGAAATAAAATTAATTCACTACCTTTCTGCATAAATCCTTTTTATTGTTTTGCCGCTACTTCGTTTGTGTCTATCCCGTTGTAACTAGTAATTAAAGGATAAAAAAGTCTTCGTATATAATTAAATGATAAATAGAAATAAATAGAATTAAATAATATATAGAATGTCAATTCTATATTCTTTTGGCTTAACTGTAGTCAATATTAGGCCCCGTACGTCAAAGCATTTAATTTGAGGCAAAAAACTTATGTCCTTTTCTGAAATATTAAAAACGTCACATGACAGAAACGGACAGCCAACCATGATTAGGTTTAATGAAAAACCTTTTTAATGCACTTCCTCTATACTAACTTCGATTTTACAAATGTATAACAAATACACGACCGGTTTTGACAAAGTGATAATGATTTTGTCGAAACCGGTGTAAATTAACAAAATGTTTAAGTTAACTTTTACCCCAATGTTATATAATAAAACTCGACCGCACCATCCGTTGCAATTTAAACAATTCAACATTCGAATTTGGCCAAAAATCCGCCATTTTGTTTTTTCTAATATTTCGATATATCTTGAGTCACTTTTACAGTAAATATAAATCTTACGACATTTGTCAAGCCAAAATCCATCGAGCCGTTAAGGCTGCATAGCGCGACAAACAATACATACATATTCTAAAAAACATAACCCTCCTTCTGGCGCAGTCGGGTAAGAAACGCTTCTCGCACGATGTCGAGCGGTCTAGCGGTATGCAAATCAATCAGTCAAACTGCCTGCCTGGATCGAAACATCCAAATATTCGAATCATTTTGAAATGCAGTAAGTCCCGGATGCATATAAGACATTTGTTTTATCCTAAGTAGCTCTTAAAGCATCAAAGTGCTGATAAACGAAAGCATTAAGATACATTTGTGAATTATTATTCCCTATAAGACGACGCTCGTCAGTTCCAAAATTAGTTTAACGTCGAAATCGTACATATTCGTCGACGTCTTTACCCGTCTTTCAAAACTTTTTTTTAAATAATATTTACGGGGCAATCGAGCAGACATAGCATCCGAAAAGTCGCTAGTGCGTTGCCGGACTTTATGAGAGAATAGGGAATGGAAATAAGGATAGGGGGATTAGGGAAGTTGGGCCACCGGTAAATCCACTCACTGATCGAAATACAGCACAACGCCGTTTCACGCCGGATTTTTGAGAAGCCGTGGTAACTCCGCCCGAGCCGGTCCATTTCATTCACTGTATTCTGTTTATATGAAATACAGAAATTACGTAGTAAAACACCTGTCCGCCTGTTACGTCGCTTAAGCTACTGAACGGAGTTAGTTATCGACGGATTTTTTCAATAGAGATCATTTTTCATAGAGTCGTTAGATTTTTTTGTGTTCTGTATTAGCGCTGTGTTGTTTTTGCATTACTTGCAAATTTACTCTTAGTTTAGTCAACAAGCAAAATTTTTATCAGTGAGGATAAAAATGTTGCTAAAAGTTGTTACTTTTCGTTGTTACGAAGACAATATGCAGTACCTTAAAACCGCGTCGGAGATATCCTACTTTCCCATCTTAAGGTCGGCAACGCACCTGCAACCCTGATGTTGCGAGTGTCTATGGGCGGCGGTAGTTACTTTCTATCGAGTAACCCATTTGTTCGTTTGCCCCATTATTTTTATTTTCAAAAAAGTTACAATATTTGTCTAACTTTTATGGCAAAAATTTGTATATACTTGAAGTTAGCAAAATGTTAGTTACCCGCGTCTTCCACTTATTGCTCTAATACAAACCTCTCGGCTATAAAGAACAAATTAATGGAAACAAAACAACTTTTGAAAATTTCATTATAATTGTTAACGAAACCTGGATCCTAAGTAAGCATTGAAAATAAACAAATGAACGCTCACATCGTTTCCCGATGTTCTGAAATAGTAAATATGTTGGTAAAGTAAAACCAAACATTTGTGGAATGAAAGGTAAATATAATTATGTAATATATATTATGTAAGCAGTTTCGGTAGTTCTAGATCTAGTAATGTAAGTTCCGTCTACTTGCATTGTCTACCACCACCGTCAACCGAGAACGAGAATATTTCGGACCAATAAAATCCAACTTTATGCTAACAACCTATACTATAGGGATAGAGCTATGTCTATAGGTCCTATAGACATAGCTCTATCGAAAATGAAACCTGTCGCCTATGTCATATAATGGCATTTTATCGGGTCAAAAATAATCTCGTTGTCAGTGTACGGTTGTGGTGGACAAACGGGTACTGACAAAAATTCAAATAAAATGCAATTTTATAATATTAATTATCTATATATAGTACCAAGCACAACTAAGACTCGCTTCCGTCATCCGTGACATATAAGAGTAAACATAAGTAAAAATTGTGTTTATATATGAGAGCCGACCTTCTATTCATTATTAATTTTGTTTGAATTTCATCACTGATTAGTAAGGTACAAATACAACTTAGTATTTTGTGAAAATTTTAATCGTCGGCCTGTAGCCATTATGGATAACGAGCAAAAAATATTTAAAAAATTAAGTTTGCTGTATGAGCGCCCCTCTTACTTTTAGGTTTATTTTGGTTTTAGTATTTGTTATAGTGGCAACACAAATATATATTCTGTGCAAATTTCAGTTGCCGTTCTTGAGATACAGCCTGGAGACAGACGAACAGACAGAATGACAGACAGTCATGGAAGTCTTAGTAATAGGGTCTCGTTTTTACCCTTTGTATACGGAACCTTAAAAAGTCAAACCACCAATAGGCTTCACACTTTTTGTCACCTATAGAACTTTCCCCCATAGTATCAAGAGAGGAGAGTAGTCGAATAATATAACGCAAGTAGCGACTAGTGATAGTTCGCTGTAGCTATACAAGCCCGTGTATTCCAATTTTAATTCTCTAAATAGCTGAGCTGTTAGGTACTACACGCTACTAAAACTTCTCGGATTCTCCGAGCTATTTTCGCACAAAGAGCCGAGCTTTCACAGGCTAACCTCTTTTATAATAATTAGGTCGAATAAGTGATAATAATCACGTAATTTGAACTTGAGCCCCAGCTGTCTACTTAAATCGTTAATCTTCTGTCACTTTTTAAAAGGCGATTTAAAACAATTATCGTGATTAATCGGGCTACCGAAATTAATGGGTATTATCAAAGCGAATAAATTTCCTCTTTGTAAATGCGGGAAAACGTAATGGAAAAGCTCAACAGCATCTTTCAATGAGAATCAGCACTTCCAGGTAAGTTTCGGATAGGCTATCCACAGCTCTCAATCATTCATCTGTTAGATAAGTTGTAGAAGCCTTTAGTCTTATTGTAAAGTTTACACTCAATAGTAAAATGTGATAATACTATAATACTGTATATACCTACTGTGTATGCGTCAAAAAAAAATAAAGTTCACTGTGAATAAAATCTGCTAACTTCACTTTTACAGAAACTTTATTGATACCAGACTTCTTACCTCACTAAAGTAGCCAACAAATAAACTCGACCTCACCAAATAATCACCGAATAAAGCTAGCGGTCTGGTGAATAAAAAGTGGTTGGTGAACGGAATTGGTGCACAAAAAGAGGTGTAGGTGAATAGTGGGTCCATTACTGGGATGTCTCCGTTATTGCCCCGACACTTTTTCCCGAATATTCGAGCGCCAATATTGGATAATGGATCCGTTTTGCGAAGTCGAAACGTCAAGCTCGAGGATGGTTACGTTCTTTTCTCTTTCGAAGTTTTAAGTGACGAATTATTAGCTAGATGTTGGGCTATAATTTCTGCAAATAGGTGTCTGTTTGCAGAAATTATATCCCAGATTAATTAAACACTGTCTAACGTACAGTATACATATTCAGCATGCTTAGAATGGCTGCAGTAAAAAGTGGCAGAAAAGAAATACAAAGTGTCAAATTAAGATATTGTATGTAATTTTAAGTCATCTTAAATGAATAAAAAATTACAAAAACAAGGTTCGCTGTTATTTTCTGTCAGAATTAACACGTCAGATGATCGAAAAAAACAGTGAACCTTAAATATAGTGGTATATATTTTTATTCGTAAGGGTATGTATACTGTCTAACTGACCCAAAATAAAACCTTCAAATTACAATACGGCACACTAATCCTAACTAGGTACTAGGGAAGTTGCCTCAAGTTCTAAGTTTGAGGAGTATAATTAATTGTTGGTGATTATGAACTCTTATAACTTACCGATCCTCCTCAGATTTGTGTGACTTTAAACCCACTTTACTTAGATTAAAACTTTCCTACGGGCGATCATTTTGTATTATACTAGAGGTTGTCGAAATTCGGCCATATTTAGATCTACTTAATTTGGCATAAAGGTCTCGTTACCAGGCCATTAAAATTTATTTTAAAAAATCACAGACTTCAACTATAAACAAAAGAGTATTTCGTGATGATTATCGTGTCATGTAAAAATAATGTATTGTGCGTAGCGTTTTATTCATTATATTTTCATTCCTTATCATATTTTAAAATAATATTGGTATTCCACGCTCCACCTTGATATTAACTATAACTGGGAGAAATTTCGTGCTTTTACACCTACGCGTCTTTAGAAAAAGGGGTACAAAGTTTTCCGCTCGCGTCTATAGATATTATCAAACGAACTTCTAAAGTGAAATTTGATCGCTATTATATGGGTCGCTACCTGACCCGGTAACCTGCGTTTTTTCAAAATAGGTATGATGTACGTTATTTTTGATATGAAAAAAAAAGTTGGCTAATTTTCGGACCTTTTCAAAAACCTTATAAATATTATAAAACTCGGTACAGCCGTTTCTAAAAACTTTGGAAACATACATAGGAAACATATACGAGAATTTTTACTATAGTGATTGGAATTGAATTATTATGAATACCACAAAATAATAATAATAGGGGCATTAATGTAAAGTTTTATATCTGATACAAAGTTTTGCGTCTCGCCTCTTGGTTTCGACCACTTCGAAGCTTTTGCCATACACAGAGCCGGGCACTTTGCACATAAAATTGTAATATTAAAACGGTTACTTTACGGGTTAGTCCCTTTAGAACCCTGGATCTGACCCTCTTAAACTCAACATTAATTTACAAAGTAAAACTTAGGGTCACTTTACACTGCAATGAAACGATACGGGATATGTCTTGGCGATGTTGTAATTACTTAATATATAATAATACCTATAATGATGTCAAATAATAATCGAAATTTAAAATTTCTGTCGCTGTGTTATCGTGACATTTCAGTATTAATCGAGCCTTAAGCGGCGCGACTTACGGACGCGACTGACAGCCGCGATCTAGATAATAATTGTACAATCAGAGAAGTTGAAACAGATATAAAACGTGGATCTAAGTAATTTAGGTGCGTTATGTCAAACTCAGCCGACAGAATACGACTTACATGGAAATGGTATGTTCCTACCAAATGAAGTTGGTCTGTTAACTGGCTTTCCTTCGATTTCCTATGCAAACTATAAGGCGTAAGTCACGGACGTTTTTGGGTCTGTCAGCCGCGTCAATATGTCGCGACCGATAGTTTGTTTTAGGCTTCATATATTAAACCTGAAAACAAACTATCGGTCGCAAACATTCAAGATAACATTATCAAACACTTTCCAACCATTTTTCCCGATCAAACCTCAAACAAGACTATGAAACAGTGATAAAAGTTGGTCAAAATGTAACTTATCCACCGCGAATTGCAGGGGAGAGGTAAGTTTAGTTTATTAGCGGGGACGGCAGATAGCTGTAGGTTAATGTGAGAACTAATGAAACGTTTGTATTGTATTTATATATATACTCGTATGTAAGTGTATTGGGATCTGGGGTCCGTAACCGTCTAGTCAGCGCTTAGCACTTAAGAGCACGACAGATAAAATTGAAACGCTATTTCATTTATAAAAAGACCTTTATGAATGATTAGCGACCCGCCCCGGCTTCGCACAAGTAGACATTTATTTTTAAGGTCTCTCAAAAAACAATTGTAGCGGCCATTATTCATTTTATTGCTAATTATAATTTTAAATTCGTACTATTTTTAAATGGATTGTCCAATTGGAATAAAATAAAAACTTATTTATAGCTATTGAAATAATCTTGCTCAGTAAATAGTTTATTCGGATAAGGATTAGTATTTGACGATAATATGATCAATAAACACAGGCTAATAATTTTAATTACTTTTATTCTATGGAAAATGAAAAAAAAAATAAAAAAAAGAAAAGGCTAAAATATAAATGTTTGTTTTATACTATCGCGTACAACTTTTCTATACAAGTCAACCATACAACTCTAACCATTTAGGCAGCGTTCGCGAGAATCGTTAACGTAGTTTTCGATGACTTACGCAACAATTTTCACTACCACTAAATCCTATCTATTTTACGGGATGAAATATAGCCTATACGGATTCGGAAGAATCCCTAAAAAGTCCCAAAAAAAACTCTAAAAAGAAAAGAAGTTATGGTAAAAGAAATTTTGAAATTGGTACAGTAGTTTTTGAGCCTATTCAATACAAACATACAAAAATACAAAGGTTTTTTCTTTATAATATTAGTATAGAAAACAGCATCTCAAAATTTTTCGATCATGCTCTCACTATTAGGCTCTGACTATAATTACGGGTATGTGATTTTTTTTTGGCACAGTATAATAGGATTAAGTTTAGCATATTCGCACGTAATTTTTAAACACTTAATTCTTTAAACAATTGATCGCAAGCATAATTTTAAATATATTTAGAGTGATTACAAAGTTAATTTAACTTTTCTATTAAAATGCAATAATTGTGTGGGAGAAGCGAGCCCTCTATATCGCACTCGACCACGTACATGCTTGAGGTACATTTTATGGAAAAACTATAAGACCTTTGGATTTGGGATTTTGCATAATAATTTGTGTAGTACTAATATCATGCATAATAACCAAAGATATTAAAAAATGTATATATTGTTCTACTCACGCCATATATAAGTTAAGATGTGCTACTGTAAAGATAAACTAAACGAACTGAGTATCCACATTCCATGTATGTATCCAGTATCGTTTCTTTAAATAATGAAACAGCAAACTTTGGAAAACCCATTGTCACAGGACTCAGAGCAATCAAAAATCTCGCGAGCCCTTATAAAGCTGCGCATTTTTGCCAGTATAATCAAATGCAATAAATACACAGTTCACACACTTACTGTATGACAATTCAATTTCCTACTTCCGTAGACAAGCAAGTTACCGCTTCAGTGCCAAGAGCCAACACTTGAAGTTTCAATATTTTTAGAATATAATACCCATATCTTTACTTATATTGTAAAGGTGACGAGTTTGTTTATTTGTACGAGCGAATATCAAGAACAACAGTTCGGAATTGAAAATATATTTTTGTAATACATAGTCTTTTTATCAAGGAATGTTTAAGACTAGTAGAGGTCGCCCTATGGTCGAAATTCGACCATAAGTATTTAAATCCACCGTGTAGAGGAGCTATAAAATATATATTCAGTTCTCAATTCAGTCACAGGCTTCAATTTGGCATAAAGGTCTAGTTACCAGGCCAGGACCAAATTTGATAAAAAAAACCGACGGCAACTATAAACAATAAAATATTTCGTTTATTATTATCGTGTCATGTCAAAATATTGTAGTGTGCGTTGCGATTTCTTTATTAAAAATACGTAAAATAAAAGTATATTTATTTTGAAATAATATTGGTATTCCACGCTCCTCCTCCATATCAACTATAACTGGGAGAAATTTCATACTTTTTTATCTACGCGTCTTTCATAAAAAGGGGTACAAAGTTTTCCGCTTGCGTATTAATATAATAATAACACGATGATACTCTCGTAGTTTGCTTTTAAGGGTGCTGATAAAAGCAGATACTCGGCACGGCCGATTCTTCAAAATTATGTTTTAGCGCTGACTCATAGTGTGTCAGACAATATTCTACAGCTTTATATAAATTAGTGTCTTGGACCATGAGTTTGAAGCAATAGTTTTGTCGATACTCAATAGGTACGTAAATTTATGTATGACAAAATTTTACAGCGCCTCTAGCGGTCACTTATGGAACTAAAATTGCTAACATTAATGAAACTCACTTTTTACTTGTTTAATTTAATTTATTGACATTTATTGATTTTACAATCTTTTTTTTTAAATATGAGTAACAATTTTTAAAAAAGTTTTTATGACTGACATTTGTACAAGTGATAATTTTAGATAACTATCCATGACATTGATTCATCTATATATAAGTTGGTTTAAACTAACGTCAAATTATTGTAACCTTAGTAGTAAATAGTATTAGTTGGTATAAAAATTTTACCAAATTGTATAAAGATTCGTAATGCTGACAACCCTAATTTTTATTTATACGATATTTATTAATTCAAAACAACCCACACCTGATGATGATGTATTCGAAACCGGTCGTGTATTACTTATAAAATTGTTATAAATTAAAAATTACAGTGAATAAAGGGAAATAGTGCGAGTAAAAAGTGAGTTTCATTAATGTTGAACATGAATTTCCAGCAAGAACTAACAATACAATCAATTACGTATATAAAATTGCTAATGCTATTGCTAACGCGAAACCACGCGACCCTAAAATCAGCTATTGAAGTTTTATGAAAAAAGCTAAATGTGCAAAAACAGAAAACCCGACTGCAGGAACCATTTTTAATCATCAAGTTGTTCATTTCTAGAATGACTATTTAAATCCCTTTATTTTGATACCCTACTCGACCGTAATGGGCGGAAAAAAATTTTGAAACTCCCAATTTTAACTTCAAATCCGCCATTTTGATTTTTAATGTACTCAATGTCATTTGCGCTGTCAAGACGAATGTAACGATACCTCATATGCTAAATTCCATTAAGCCGTTTAGGCTGCACAGCGTGCCAAACATACATGTACATACATACATACATACTCTCGAAAAACATTACCCTCCGTCTAGCGCAGTCGGGTCAAAACGTAAAAGTTACCATAAAATATAATAGAATGAACAAAAACAAACGTAACATCTACAATCCCCTTAGAAAAGTTTATGTGTAGCATCGCAAAACAATGTAAGTTTGTTTAACTGTAAACAAAGTCCGTAAAGTGAAAAGAAGTTTCGAGACACGCACGAGAGTTATGGCGAAACTCCGCCACTTCAGAACAATATTTATGGTTATAGATATTTTAAAGGTAATTGAGAAGTTGAACGGTCAGAGTTGAGAAAGCAATTGCTTGGAAGGTTTCGTGTGCGTTTTGTTCAGATTTCCAGCACAAAACAACGTTTTGTTTAGCTTTGGTTTTCGCTTTCATATAACTTTGGAAGCCCTGAGTTAAGTTTCAATGTTCATTACAACACATTCTTCTTATGAAACTATTTTTTTTGTTTTTTATGAATTAAAAAGTTAACACTAATGGTGAACCCACAGCTATCACAACCGAAGGAATCGAAGTCATTTCCTCTTTGAATTTGGAAACGATTCGGAAGATTCGGAGGGTTTGGTGGCGGTTGGCACACGCTCGTGGCGTGTGAGCGAGGACATGACATTTCATATATCGAATTCAAAAAATTTGTTTCCTTATACGTTCGGCTAGTGTGCGTTCACCACAAACAGTAGTCAATCTTTAGCGTTTGTTCTATTTTATCCTCACTCTTAATTTCTTTATTATGTTACTACTTGGTGCCCGCAACTTCGTTGCGCAACAATTTGTATATCACGCGGGAACCGTACATTTTTTTCGCGGTAAAAAGTATCCTATATGTTGCCCAGACCTAATAGCTATCAAACAAAAAAGATTTATTCAAATCCGTCCAGTAGTGAGATTAGATCGTACAAACAGACAGACAACTTTTTTGTCGATATGTTTTCTATTAATATTCCTTAACACCCCCTCATGAATTATTTTGTAAAAATATTAAATGTACACTTCAATTTTACTGTTTTATTATATGTAATGGATAATAGATGGTTCTGATAGCATTAAATTTTTCGCGCTTATCATTTCTATAATCTACAGTCCTGGTGGTCCTGCATGTATTATTTAGGAGCGGAGTTCATCACCGAAAGGGTTCGGGTTTTGTTTGAGGCGAACGGCGCACGTTTTAATTTATCACCTCGTTAGTGTGTAGGTTCGCTCCCGCGGGTAAGATATACCCTCAGTTAACCTACTGTATGTCATCATCATCAACCCGCTATAGTCCTCTACTGAACTATCATGGCCCTGGCATAACGGAAACCCGTATTTGCGGACCAATACGATCTACTACCGGAGAAAAGGCTAGATTTCCACCAAAGAATCCTAACATTTTAGGCAATTTCAATTTTTTTTGGAAAACTGTTTGGAAGTCATATATTTTTTTTTGTGTTTACATCTTTAAACATACTGTACCTACTTTATTGTCAATCTAAAAATTCCGAGATTTCCTGAGATTGAGCAAGTCCAATCCCGAGATAAGATCACAAATCTCAGGACCAATCCTGAGATATGGTAACCCTACCTAAAATCCTTTAAGAGAGCATAACAATTCCCTCATAAAGGGCCGGAAGCAAAACAGCAACTATTTGTTGCGAATGTCCATCGACGGTCGACGGTTGTTGCTTTCCACCTGGCGACCAGTTTGCTCATTTGCTCCTTAATTTTATAAAAGAAATCATTTCCGCTGTACGCTTCGCCTAGTGCAGGATAATTTGAACTAATTTCAAAACTTTATTAAGCCACAAAACTATCGTTGCAATAAATTTAAATCTTAACCTAACTGTATCAATTAGTCGCACTATCAAAACCAGCGAAATATCTCACACGTTCAAAGGTCATTGACCAGGCTCGATACATATTATATCCATATTTATTGCCCACGATTTGCTCGTTTAAGCCGCAATCACACTAATTCGATTTATAGATATTGTTGTTTGAGTTTTAGATCCCTACCGATTAAAAATAAAAGTAGTTTTATTAAAGAATTTGGAAAGAAAGAAAAAATTTTCAGAGCGAAAGTACGTCATTTTCAGTTTCGATACTGCAATGATTTGTAAAGCCACAAGTGTTATATAAAAATAAGTCGGGTTTTCCTTCCTGACGCTATAACTACAGGAGGCACGAACCGATTTCCACGGTTTTGCATTCGTTGGAAAGGTCTCGGGTTCCGTTAAGTTTATAGCAAAGAATTCAGGAAAATGTTTATCTTATCTCTGATACTGCATGCACTACAGCGGCGCCAATAAGCGGTTCTTATGCAACTTTTTGCGAGCGAAGCCGCGGGAATTAGCCAGTGTATTATGAGTGAAAGTTAAGTTATATAGTAAAGATTGTAAATAACCATAACATGTTAATAACTAAAATTATTCTGAGGCAATAAACAAGACAAAAATTATAACTACAAATTCAAAACCCTTTACAACGCCAACGAACTAGAAACGGAATTGCAACATATTATTCAATATAAAATATTAAAGAGCACGGCGGGTGGAAATCAGCCGTGACTCCCTCGATGACTAAGGGTGGCTGGGGGAGATGAACCCCTACAAAAGATGTTGGCATTCATATTGATTCGGTGACTCACCGGGGATAATATTTCTCAATTAGCGTCATACGAGTCGCCGTTTTCACTTTTTTTTTAATTTAATTCTCTAAAGGTGCGACGTCCATCCTGCGTTAGGTTTTTTTTTTATTTACAATTTATTTGAATTGTCTAAAGGCCTTATGCCTTTATCCTTTTTCTGTCGCTATTATTACAATTTATTCGAACCAACACTAAACAATTAACATTAACTCAAAACGGTTAACGTTTCATCAAAGTTTACTTTAAGTCTATCACGCGCTGGACTTTTTGAAATTTCCTATGTAACAATATTTGTGAGAGTTATTTATATAATAGTTTAACTTGTAATAAATGAAAATTTTACTCTTTCTTATAACTGGTTTAACGTTAACTTATTACATATTTTAGCAAATGTTCAAGGGCTTGGTAGCTGTCCTTAATATCCTTAATCCTTCCTACATTATGTTTAAACCATGTAAAGTATCTTAAGGGCCTTTTTCACCGCTTACGGATAGTCTATCCAAAACTTTATTTAATAGATAATCGGTCAAAAAAGTTGTTGTGGATAGCCTAACAGAAACTTTATCAGTAAGCGGTAAAACAGGCCCTTGATGTATCAAAGCTTTTAAGTCGAAATGTGCAAAATGCTGACTGCAAGTCACTGCACGTATATTACTGCAAGTGTTTTACACACTTGCTACTACTAATCACATACTTACTTTTTATTACATTTTGAAGTCTGTTTGGATGTTTGTCGGTTACTAACGACGACACCACGGACGAATTAAAATGAATTTGGTATACAGATTACTAAATGCTCCCGTCACCTGTGGGATGACACAAGAATCTTCGAATTCATTTGAATGTTCTCATAAAAAAGTCAACGCCGGCAAGGTCGCGGGAAAAAGCTAGTATAGTAAAAGTAACTAAATGATGTCCGAAACTCAGTTGCGCCAAAATTCGTTTATCACGTGGGAAACGTAAATTTTACCGGAATAAAGTAATCTTATGTCCTTTACATACAATTTCTATACAATTTCAGCTAAATCGGTCCGCGTTTTGAAGAAGTAACAGACAGACAGACAGTTATAATATTAGTATGGATTCAAGCAAGATTAAATAGGTATAGATGATAATTTCAAGTCTGTATCAAAACAGCTATAATGTCCACGAGGCAAGGAACTCTCGCCTGTAATGGTATACTATTTATTCTGAGGTAATAGACAAACAGACAGTATAATAATTCCCCTGGGGGAACGCTGTTTGTGGACTGCATTATTTGTAAGTAACCAACTTGTTGAAATTCCTGATTCAATACTGCATGTAGCTCTCTCCGCTCCAGAATTTATACCAGCTGCACAGAACCTGATATTAGATACTTAAACCGACTTGGGATTTCCTATGCAGTTTTTAAGATGACCTTAGAGTTACGACGCTTTAGAGGAAATTGAGAATTTTCTTAGATAAAGCTAGCTTTTCACCCGACTGCGCCAGGAGGGTTATGTTTTTTGAGAGTATGTATGTATGTATAATTGTTTGGCTCACTCTGCAGCCTCAACGGCTTTGATTGATGGATTTTAATGTATTGTCTGGTTTACACGTATTAAGTACTTATCTGGTTACTACTTATCGTAGTTAACTAAACTTTAACTTAATTTTAGGTTTTTGGACTTGCAACTTGCCACTAAATGTTGTGTTTACATGCAATCATCAACTTGAAATTAAGTTAAAATTTAGTTACCTACTTATCCTCTTCAATACGCGTAAACCAGACATATGAGGTATCGTTAGATTCGTCTCGATAGCGCGAGTGACACTGGGTACATTAAACAATAAAAAAAATGTTATTGAAATTGTAATGGTTCCTGCAGTCAGGTTTTGTATATTTGGACATTTAGCTAACATTTAGTTGTTTCTTGGAGTCAGTTTAATAGTCTTTCGTAAAGTACAGAAAATTATACCCCATTTTATTGCAAACGTAGGATGGCGGTGTCGAAGAAATTTCAATAATCTCTATTACTAATAAAATAAACTTCAATCGTTACATGTATGTTTATAAAGATTTATAGACTTTACTAGCGCCTAATGGCTTGTAAATAACGAGTATAGAATAAACCTAGCAATCTATGGCTTAAGTATTTATGGTGTACAATAAACTAGCCTTCGCATTTTATATTGTTCTTTAGTCCCATTCTCAAGGATACATAAAGCAAACCGGTATCTTATCGGGGATCGATTCTTAACGGCCGTTCTATCTCAAGACTGGTTCGATTCGCGTGTCCAATGTTGGAACTGCAGGGCTATTATGACCGTTTACGAAACCTGCATGGTTCCAGGCAATTCAATATACGGCCAACAATTGACTTGTT
>JAOTAV010051019.1:0-16216 GCA_026546445.1 Cyclargus thomasi
GGTAACGCCGCATGAGTCATGTTTTTTCGTGCGTGCAGCCAGCTCTATCGAATTATAAGACGTGGTCACGTCAAAAATGTCCATCACAATTCATAGTTATTGTAATTTGTATATAATTGCTTGAATAATGTAAATACTTTGATTATTAAGTTAGTTGATAATGCGACCAAAGGTAATGTTAGGCTTTTAATAACTGAAGTACCATATTAATTACTTAACAACAATAATTAAAAAATTAATCTTTAAAAAAAATATATTTGATTTACTCAAGTTTAAAGTTTATGTTTGCGTAATACATTTTTATTAGTTAAAATTATAGACATAAATATACCCAGTGCCGCGTATAACAAATATGTTTAGGGCCTGTTTCACCGCTTACAGATTTATCCACAACTTTATTTTACAGAGTATATCCACAACTTTATTTAACAGATGTTGTATGGAGAATCTATCGAAAAATTTGTGGATAGCTTAACGGAAACTTTATAGGTAAGCGGTGAAACATGCCCGGCGACAAAAATGTCTGCAATCATCTTTCTTGTTGCCTTTGCACGTAAGGAAGAACATTGTACAATCAGAGAAGTTGAAACAGATACAGATTATGGATATTAATATTTTGGTTGGGCTAAAAATCGTGAAATTGGTGTGATGTACTTTTTTGAATGCCCCTTAGTTTGAATATTTTGTATTTATTTAATAACAATTATTAATACATTCATAATGTGACTTGTGAAGCAACGTTACACAATATGTACAGTAAGGGAAAATAATGTTTAGCAGTATGATCCGTTTAATATTTTGAGGGTAACTTGCTAGACAAAGTATCATATTGTTGTAAAAATTGTATATGATAAGATTTACAACAAAAATTACAGACACTTATAATAAGTAATTAAATTTTAAAAAAGGCATTACCATAAGTTATACATAGTTTATTGAAGACTGATTAAAAAGTCAATTAGGTTTTGTACTGTAGCATAATTTTTATATTTATGTGCATTTTTATTACAACATTCAATCATATAATTTATTAATAAACAATCAACACAATACCAAAGTTAAAATAAATACTATTACTTATTTTGTACTAATTCGTTTTATTATTGACTAGAAATATTTAAATCCTCAAATTGCGATTTGCGTAGCCGTTCCAAACCTGTTCTTCTGCGTCTTTGAAAACTTTTTTCCATAAAAGATGCGAAAATTTCAGAATGGTAGGATGTCACTGGCCCTAGCTTAAAAGGTGGCATTTTATTTTTGTCGCGGTCGCGTGCTACTTACTAGCAAAACGGAAACACTTGATCAAAAATGTTAAATTATTCTGAATTCTATCTTTGCGCAGGCTACTGACACAGTCCTCATTGTGGTCCTATAAATCATATCTAGATATTTAAAAACACAATAATGCTTAAGATCACGCTGTGCGGGCCGTGCCGTAATCGATTTTTTCATTTTTATCGCGTTTCACTTTTTGGAATTGGCAACATTTGCTAGAACTGTCACGTGTCTCTTGACATTTATCTGACGTTTGCCGAATTAACTGTCATCGACTGTCATTTTTCTGGTAAGCAGCAAGTGCACTTCGCAAATTAGGTTTGTTGGAAAATCAAAGAACAATCATGGCCAAAAGGATTTCCCAGAGCTCCGTCAACTGGGCTGCTCTTGCTGAGCGTGTCCCCGCCGAACAAAAAGCCAACTTGGCTGTATTCAAAGCTAAATCCGATGGATATCTACGAAGGTTAGTTTTGACATGATAGATTACATAATTTCTGTTTCCTTTTTAATTCTGTTAAATAAATTAATAAATATCAGCTGAAAATGTCAAAAAAACACTTTACTAACGATAAAACATGATGCCAGAAGCGAAATATGTAGTAACAATGAAGTGTATATTTTAATCTGTCAACGTTTTCAGGGTGTTGGCGAACCCGGCGGAGGTGCCAAAAATCAACTGGGCACACTACAAACAGACTGTGGCTGTTCCCGGAATGGTAGACAACTTCCAGAAACAGTATGAAGCTCTTAAAATCCCATACCCAGCTGACACTTTAACCGCTAAAGTTGAGGCACAGTGGACTGATGTTAAGAAAGCCATTGAGGCGTTTGTCGCCGAATCCAATGCAAACATTGCAAAGTAAGTACTTCTTGTCAAAAATAAATATCTTAGATCAAACTTTTATACTCATTTAAAGTATAGATTACACTTCAGTGTAGGACATACTGTTCAACTGTAGATTCCTAGAGTAATAAGATTTTCAAAAAATGTAGTAACTTGTCAGTTTTTTAGCCAATGTGCAAGGAAAGTATTAAACTACAATGTGTTGCTTTCTCAGCAAGTGTTAATGTAATGTCTCAGTTTTGACTATTTCTTGTTTAAGACTTCAGAAGGAGATTGCTGCTACAAATGCTATGCTGCCTTATGACCAGATGACCATGGAAGACTTCAAAGATGCCCATCCCGAGCTTGCTCTTGATCCCATCAACAAACCTACCTTCTGGCCCCATGACGAGGAGGAGCAACTTGGTTACACGAACCCTGAAATTGAGGCTGCTAAAGCTGCGGCTGCACATTAATACAATGTTTTGTTATGATACATCTACTGAAGTGGAACTGTGTTTACATCATAGAATATGAAAACATCAAGTACTAAGCAATTTACTTTGTAGGAAATCAATAAATTAATTACAAATCTTTTTATTTGTTTTTATGTAGTCTACATCAACAAAATTAAAAAAAGCTAAGCACATTTTGCAATTATAACTTGTCTATCTCTTCTTGGGTTCATACATCTTGATTGACTTTGGTAAATTAAGTAATAAAACTAAAAGTAGCAAATTCAGATCATGTTAAATGTTTTTTCACTTATAAACATTTGCGTCTGTCTCGTAGGGCCACACCAGCTAGGGTGATAAAACTATTCACACTCATTTGCTAGTCAATGTACCTCACATAATAATTAAATGTTTTTAATGTACAATCAGGTAAACTGAAGCATAGCCAGATTGTGGATCTAAGTAGTAATAGTCATTGGTCGCCTCACGTCAAACCCAGCCAACAGCTCGCGATATTACATAAGAAAAGATATTAATGACCGTCAACTGGCTATTTCCCCCACGGTACTTAAAATTTTGACAGATCACAGACATCCCGATAAATCGTCTCGTCCATCAAGCTCGGCCATTGGCAGCGCGCTCGGGATGTAAAAAATAAATTCTGATTCTCCCAATGTACTTAAACAGATACAGATTGCGGGTCAAGTAAATTGGTCGGGTTATGTCAATCCCACCCGACAGATCGCGACTTACGTGAAATTGACATCCCGACCAAATGGTCCGTGAACTGGCTCTCTTTTAATTTCCTATTATACCTCTCTATTCAAATATTCATTTCAAAAAATCTATAAAATCAATTTTTGAAAAATAAAGAAAATTAAATACATGAAAACTTAAATATGGACTATACATTGAAATATTGATGAAAAGTATTACTGTGAAAGGAAATTCAAATAAAAAAACGGTAACTTATTTTGTTTTTATTTGTTGAAATCCACATTCATCACTTTATTTTTTATAGAAATATTACATAATATCTTAAAACGACCAGAAACTTCGACATTTATTACATGCATGTGGAACAGAGATGGGTGCAAAATTCTGAGAGTGACAACTATGAAACTGTGACATCTGAAATTATGAGGCCATCGGAAATTATAAGTAACATAATATTCAAACTGTAAAACCTGATGGCTACTATTACTAACTGCCTTTTCCCCCTGCAATCTGCAGTTGGTTTAAAAATTCGGATTGAAAGAACATTAACAGTCTAGGAAACAATTATTAGTACATATACTAGACACATTAGGAGAGCTCATGCGTGGCCACGATAAATTACCATAATGATGTAGCTGTCTGCAGTATGCCTAAACATCAGTCATATACACTATAGACAAATGCTCCCTCTACAATCCATGAGCGCCTATATGAACCAACATGGCTGCCTAGTTTACTAAAATTGTACCCACTCACTATAAATAAAATTTTACTTTTATAAAAAGAAATTAAACTGTATATTTCTATATACATTTACTAATAGTTACTGTCTGTAACTGGAATGATTCTAATTAATTGGGGGAGGTGGTTGGGAGTACATATTGTAGTAGGTGTTGGTTGGTGCGGTGTAATTCTCTGCAGGGGGCTGGCTAAAACCCCCAGAACCAGAGCTAAAGCCCCCACGTCCCCTGCCTCCTCCTCTCCCCCGTCCTCTGAATCCAGAGCCCGAGTCCTTGTTGTAGCTGTCTCGGCTCCCGAAGCTGGGTCGACTGTCCTGTCTGTAGTTGGAACCTTGGCTCTGTCCGAAGCCATTTCCAGAGCCATTGTTATCCCATCTTGAGCCTGTCGGTGTATAGTAAGTTTTAAGTTAATTTGAAACAACACATAATGATATCATAAAGACGCATCTCCTGCGATTTTTTGAAAATCGCAGGAGATGCGGCGGCGGATTATTAAATAAATGAGACAAAAATATTACAAACAGACATTTTATTTATTCGATTAGCTGTAAACGATATGAACGCACTCACCTCGTCCACTGTCGAACCGTCCGCCACCGCCGGCGGCGCCGCGTCCGCCCCTCCCCCGCGAACCCCCGCGGCCGCCCCGACCCCCGCGCTCGTCATCGTCTCGGTCGCGGAAGTTGCGCCCGCGGCCTGAAACATAATACATCACGTTTTTTATGTACATCCAAACTGTGTTTGTCCTTTCTAGCCCTAACGAAGCAACGTATCGACTTGATTTTTGGCGTTGACTTAGTTTAAAGGACGGAGAGTAACGTAGGCTATTTTTGGTATTTAAAAAAACATGTTGCCAAAAAAATCGTATTTTTGTTGATTTTCGAATGCTACGCGCACGTAGCCGCAAGCAAAAGCTAATATGTCATTAAGTGTCATTTTCGTAAAATTCGCCGGTCACAGTCGAGTGCCGCGTTGACCGGAAATCCGCCACACCTGACGCCGTTTATCCACTGCCGGTGTCACCGTCAACGAAATTTTTTTGGACTGCTACAACGCCACTTTATGACTTAGTCTATGCGTTTCATTATTATCGACACTGGTCTAGCGCCATGTCATCGCCGTATGTAGAGGCGAAGAGGAAATTGAAACCTGTAGTCTGTCACACAGTCGAATTTTATTGGGCTAAAATAATATCTTTTTCGGTTGACAGCGTGCGGTGGACAAACGGCCTTATTCACAGATAAGCAATCGTGCATACGACAGGTCGGCAGTGGACAAACAACTATCTATAATCAGCAACTTACCATATTTGCCCTTGAATCCCATCCCACACTGCGCCAGTTCCAACAACTTGGGGTTGACGACCTGGTTAGCCTCTTGTAGCACCGACATCAAGTCCCGAGCCTGATGAAAAGGGATAAGTTATATACTTTGCTTCCTAAAATAATATTATAGAGAATATTATAGAATACACACTAGTGCTTCATATTATTATGAGACCCTAATCTAAAGGAAGCTTATTATTTTATTGCCACGTGCCACGTGTGACGATAGAATCAAAATAATAACCTAACCTATGGACACATAGACGTTGCTACCTTTTTCGGAGATAAAAAGTATTCTATTACCTTTCCCGGTACTCAAAGTACTTCCATACCGAAATTCAGCAAAATCGGTTCAGCGGTTTGAGCGTGAAGAGGTAAGACTGGCGCACTTTTTAAATATTAGTATGTAGGTATAGATGAGGGAACGCCCTCTCTTTTCAGTAAGCCACACCCACCTTGGGGGAGTTGTTGGGTGTGAAGAGCGTGTACGCTGTGCCGGTGTTGTGGGAGCGGCCGGTGCGGCCGATGCGGTGGACGTAGTCCTCGCTGTTGTTCGGGTAGTCGTAGTTTATCACGAATTTCACGTCCTCGACGTCTGTGGAAGCGAGGTATGTCACCCGTGCTTGTGCGTGCTCGTCTTTATAATCAGCGAATACAGACGACACGCACGATCGTCTAGAGGGCAAGCTCTTTTCGTCTATATTCGCCTTTGTTCGTTTGATAAGAACTACTAATGATATGTGGGAGCTTGCACGATGATCGCGCTGACTAACGAACATCGACGATCATGAAGAGGTACAAAGTCACCGTGACCGTTAGCCCAGACACACATCGAAATTCTAATCAGAAAATTCTGACGCGCTGTTGAATAACATAATACACAACCATATCAGAAATTTCGGATAGAAGAAAACCTTAGTCTACAACTAAACAATATATGATCAGAGTGCTTTTCGGCGAGTGTCCATATTTTTCTGATCAGAAATTCGGATAATGTGCGGCCGGAGTAAATCGGTGACGGTGGACAAACGGTCGAAATCGCCCAAACATTGACACTGGATATATCATTGTGAATATATTCGTATCGTACATTAATCTCTGCGCAATACTCCATTTGCCACAAGTTGGCACAAAATTTCATTCAAAATGTCAAAATTATAGATTTTGACATTTTGAATGAAATTTCATCATAAAGTTACAAATGTTGATAAAACTTTTAGTTACGTAATTATGTCTGGATTGTAACCAGTGTCAATATTTAGGTTTGACATAAATAATAAAACATTAACATTTCACAAAATAATCATGATGTTTTGAGGAAAAATTAAAATACCCGCAAATTTTTTAAAGTCTTTTTAAACTTTCCGTTTCAGCGAAGTTAATTCTAGCCGAACCACTTTAATTTTCCCACAAGAGTCATAACTCAAAACAATTACCTTTGCACGGGACCGGAGGCAGCTGGAAATAACTGTATTATGCCCATCAGTAGTCCGGAGTGTTGAGGCCAAGAGTCGCTTGCTATCCCTCAATTTGTCAGGTGGCGTAGGGCAAATCTCTCATGACACATAACCGAGCAAAACTATTTTCATATCTTGATTTATACAATCCCCTTAATATTTTAGAGGCAGCATGCTTAAGAATGTGTGCGCTGACAGTGGGATATTGTCAATTGTCAAAATGTGCAAGCGTAGTCAGCAACACACGGCTTAGCCTTTATGTCTGGATGCATGCGCCTCTGAAATGAAAACAATTAAATGCCAAGTTAGTCATGGAAATTTTTATTTCGTTTCGATTGGGCTTTATATTTATGGAAGCTGTTTTAATATGGAATTTAAGCATAAACATATTCCTATTTAATCAAAACAAGATTAAAATTAATTCAATGTGGGTAGTTTTAAAATTATAATTAAAAACAGCTCCCATGGAGACATTTACCTAACACATAAGCCCGTTAACATCAAAATGGCATTGTGGAACCATCTTCGTTATTTCTCACATTTATTGTATTCACTTTACCAATAAACAAGTATTTGGAACTTGTATTGTGAAATCATGAAATAATTTGCTCACCAATGAAGAAATCATAAACTCTTATATTAGGTCATAAATGTTCTGTATTTAATTTTTTGTATAATTTCTAAATAAACAAGCAGTAAACCACTTCTATGTACCACTCTTGTGCTTGTTTTATTTTAATAATATTTAATATTTTGTACTATGTGTACAATCAAGGATGCGGAAAGAGAGCCAGATTGCAGATCTAAGTAAATTGCTCGCGTTATGTCAAACCCAACCGACAGATCACGATTTGTATGGATTTGACATATTCCGACCAAATTACTTAGGTCCGTGAACTGACTCTCCTTCAATTTCCCCCATTTTACATTTAATTATACAATTTTTATACTTAATTTTAATTCCAACTTCTGCACATTATTATAATCTGATCCTATTTTTAAGTGCCGGTGTATTTACAGCTTGTATAGATTTTTACCCAACTACAAGTACGAAAATTTTGATTTTCCGCATTTGATATATTAACTACTATATATTCTGCATAATCTTTTAAATTCGCTTGAACAATGTTACGTTTTAAAACATGTTCCCTAACCCTAACCTAAGCTACAATTGGCGTATTAAGTTTCTTTTTCTTCATTGGCATCAAGCACAGGCCGATAGTAATAACGGTTGTGGCCCACTATATCATTTATCATACCTCTACGCTCCTGACATCTCTTAGACCTGAATAACACCCCGGTACAGTGCGAGGTGTTTTTGGGAATATCCATAAATTACTAAATACTTTTTCCTATACATGTTTTGTTTCCATTTTTATAGTAGCATATTGTTTATAGTATTAAGTACTCCCAAAGCCATGTCTTTTCAAAATCCTTTCCAATGTCCTACTTTATCTTTGTATGTAATTCATAGACACTTCCCATATTCTTATATCAAACCTCGCGACTGTTTCTCTTTTGTTCTATGCCTTTGTGTCAGCCATTTTGAAATTTTTGCACTAAAGCAAATGGCGGTATTGCAAACATTTCAAAATACTTTAGCGGGAAAACGTCACCACCATATTATTTTTAATCAAGCCCGGCATAAACATAAGATAATCAACTTCTGGGCACTTACAGTATTTTTTTTTAATGTGCAAGGTTTTGTGTCATTTACTTGACATAATATTTTAACATATAAGGTGACATGAGCATGTTTTTAGGATTTGACACAATATTCTTGAGTTTTGATTTAGTTTTTATTTAGCAGCAGCACTCGATTCTTCCAGCTGATCCGATATGATAATTTATTGCATTGAAACCAGTGAAAACCTCATGTTGTAAGCAACAAAAATTAAACGAAAAAAAATTTAACGAATGTTCACACAAGTATGCTTAAAACATTTTAAACGACATGTATACTTTAATATAAAGTAAAAAAATATATCTCTTGAAACATAAACATACATTTACAATATCCTGTAAAACAAAATTCCTCTCCATTCACTTCGCATTTAGTGATAGAAGCTAATGTACGCAGCCTGTGCACCTGTGTACGTAAACTTTGCCAACGTGTACGCACTTCTGCGTGCGCATACATCAGTAATTTTGAGCATATAAACAAAAATAATATTGTACGTACGGAAAAAAAACTGTATCAATTTCTCTAGTAGTAAGTGGGGGATTTCTGGGAAAAAAAACTTAATAGTTTCACGATTCTGCAGTCGTATTAGGTACTACTTAGTCTATCACTAAAGTAGATGTTGCAATCAATTCATAGTGTGTATGTGTCATTATTTAGGTTTCAAACGACCAAAAACCTGTTATGCATAATATGTCTTGGCTTAGGTGGGATTTTTTTTTCTTTGTGTGTATTTTTGTATTTTTGTTCTTTTCGTTCGTGTTCGTGTATATACTGACCAAGCCCACGCGCGGCCACGTCAGTAGCAACGAGTATGGCTGATGGCGAGCGACGGAACTGCATAAGAACGTGGTCCCTTTCCTGTTGGTTCTTGTCGCCGTGGATGGATAGCGCCCGCCAGCCGGCGTGCGATATGGCGCGCGTTATATCGTCCACCTGTATAACATTGAAAATGATAGTAAGGAAAGTTCAACTAAGTTGTTCGCGCGGCTCTATGTGTGCGTGCGCTTGTGAATACACAAAATTTATTCATTAGGGCCGCGCGTAAAGCTAAGATGAACTGTATGTACTATGCTACTAATAAAGAAAATTATGGAAGAGTAACTCAGACAAAAATAATTTTCACGAGGCTAGTCAAAAACGTATGCATATTGTACACATTTCGAAAAGGAACTTAATTCATAAGAGTATATTCTAAAGTTTCCTTCGTTTTTATTATTGGTCGGGCTCAACTTACATCGCGACGATCGACGCGCGTGTCGTTACTAAGTCAGGAGCATAGTAGAAATTGGTACTTATACAACAGAGCGTCGCGACGCTAAGACTTTGCGCCAATGTAAGTTGAGTCCTTATATTACCTTACATGTTAAATATTCAAGATCTTGATTTAAAAATATCTACTAAGTATATTATTTAGATACTAGATGATGCCCACAACACCGGTAAGCCAAAATTAGTTTATCACGCGGAAACCGTACATTTTTCTCGATAAAAAGTATCTAATCCTAATAAAGTCCTTCCCCGAGACAAAAAATATATCCATACCAAATTTCAGCAGAATCGGTTTAGCGGTTTGGGCGTGAAGAAGTAGTAACAAAAAGACAGACTAACTTTCGCATTTATAACATGGATTTGGCGATCAAGAGCATTAATCTGTCAATCAACATTATCAATCTGGATCACAATCATTGTTTGTGTAGGGAGTGCCTATGACTCCAGCAAGCTATCACATGCTGACCAGCAGTCTGCAGATACTACTCTCAATTTTTTACAATTAATGTAACAAACCTTTCGCTTAGTCTCAGCAAAAATTATAGTCTTAGTTTCCTCCTCAGATGAGATCTCGGTAAGCAGAGTCAGCAACTTATCATTCTTCTCCCACTCCTCACAGACATCCACGATTTGCAGGATATTATGATTAGCCGACAATGACAAGGAACCAATGTTGATCTGTATGTAGTCGTTCAAGAATTCCTCTGCCAAGTTTTGCACCTCCTTGGGCCATGTTGCAGACCACATCAAGACCTAGAAATGAAATACAAAAAGCAAAGTTTATTCAGTCTCAGTACTGATGGCACCAGGCCTGAACAGAAGCTAGTGAAGGTATCAAAATTAACAGAAAAAGAAATAGGTGGTCACTCAATACTTGCCAGTGATGGAAGCGAGCACTAGCTTCCGCAAGTAATAATGTATGAGAAACTATGAGAGCCTACACATGGAATTTGTGATATTACAGCAATAGACTATCGTTCTTGCATACTCAGCAACCGTCTCAGTAATGTATTAACTACTATTGGCACTTTCACATGAACACGAGCGCAACACGGCATGTAAACCATGCAGCAACAGTATGCATGCGAATAGGTGCAAATAAAAATCATCATTGTCAGCTCAGCAGCTTTGTTAGAAACTCTTACCTGTCTATCTGGTCTGATTTGCTCAATGATTTTCCTAATTTGAGGCTCAAAACCCATATCCAACATTCTGTCAGCTTCATCCAGAACTAAGTATGTGCAGCGACGAAGATTTGTAGTTTCTAGTACAGAAAACAGATTAACTTACTGATTTAACAGATTAAATTAACTTATTGCTCTACAATTAGAGCAATATTTTTCTGTTAAGCTTAATTAAAAACTTAATTTTTGTCAAATATAAAAAAAACTGGCATAAGTAATGTTTTTAGGACATGTACCTTTTTCTAAGAAGTCAATTAGCCGACCAGGAGTAGCAATAACAATCTCAACACCTCGCTCCAAGCTCCTACCCTGGGGTCCTTTAGGTGCTCCTCCAAAGATGCATGTGTTACGGACTTGCACACTCTGACCAAAGTCATTGGCGACCTGGCGAAAACAAATGTATTGGAATGTAACTAGCTATTAAGTTAAATGTAGGTCAACTAACTATATTGTGTATCCTAAAGTGCCCAAATAATTTTTTAAGGTTCTAGGTATATATGTATTTTATACCTCTTGATAATATCCATTTAGATTTATTTTATTATGATTAGGGCACTACTACACAGCAACTATTAAGTCGCAATTCAAATGCAAATGCTTTTATTCCTCTATAATAATAGGTCCTTCTTTTCTAAGCAAGCTCTTGTGTGCCAATGTCGTTAAATATTTTTTAATAGGATTTATTTGTTTTATTCTCATTAAAAAAAATAACCCACCATATTCTGATGTCATTTAGTTAGATTATCATTATTTGGACACTCATGAAGCAAATCAAATTACATATAAGCAGAGTATAATTGCCATGTTTATTGAAGTTATATTATAAAATTTAAACTCAATACTTGAAAGCTATTGTGACGCATTTTTCAAAAATGTATTTTAAACAAGGCACTGAACAGAAAAGGAGTCTAATTTTAAACCACAACTACATTTAATTAAAAAAATGTAAACAGTGACATTGATCAAAAGTGTTTCAATAATTTAAACTCTGTTTTTTAGTGAAGTGTTTTAAAACCTTTTTGCTCATGATGTTATCTGTGATTTTAATGATTTTGAATGTGATATGATTGGTGCTAAAAACATGATAATGGCTAACTACAACTACAACATCTAGAGTACCTAAGAATGTATTAAGCTAAAAATGTGCTAAAATTTAAGGATACGTTCAGAAACCATATCAAATAAAAATGGAAAGCCTACCACCACAGGTTTTCGAACATAGCCTAGCAATGTTAAAACTTTAGAGGTCTAACACATTTTCAAGATAAAATAAGAAATATTCAATAAAAATAAAAAAAGCTTAAGGCAAACATTGGTAAATCATTTTATTAAAGATTCCCAACAAGCTTTAAAAAACTGTCAGCTTATAGTATCTCAAAAATGATCCACTCTCTACCGCTAAAGTTCTAACATGAATGTGATCTACATTTGACTTTAATAAAATAATTTACTATGTCCATGTTTCCATCTGATACGTCAGCTGTGATTCCTCTCATTGATATGAGTGCCTTGGTTGCAAAAAAACAAAACATTTATTTACACTTTTGTATGAAAAAAATTCTACCTATCTCATAACAAAATGCATATTTTAGCCTGAGTAACAGTAAATGCATTAAACCTTATATAAAATGTTAAAATAAAATCTATGCCTACAAGAAAAATATTTAAAACAAAGTCAAATAGGTATACCTGCTGAATTTGCTGGGCGAGTTCTCGTGTTGGTGCTAACACAAGAACAATGGGACCATCGTTCCGCAGTAATCTTGGTTGGTTGATAATGTGGACAATAGCCGGGAGAATGTAGGCCAATGTTTTCCCGGATCCAGTTTGAGCTATTCCGACCATGTCACGACCTGATAGTGCAATAGGCCACCCCTGAGCCTGAATCGGCGTAGGATTAGGGAATCCTTGTTTTAGAATCTCCCTCATAGCATAATCGGGGAAGCCACCCTCTTCAAAGTACATGCTCGGCGCTGGTACATCTCGGCCCTTTACCGAAATCTGATGTTGGCTACGGTAAGCTTCCACCTCGGTCATAGATCTGTGCTGAACATTTGGGTGCGGCACGTAAAAGTTTTTTTGGAATGGAGTAAGTTCGATATTGTCCCAGCGGATTTTTCGCAGAGCACCCCCGGGTTGGTCATTCTTGAAACTTCTGAAGTCATCATGGCCACCGCGTCCACCTCTGCCGCCTCGGCCTCCCCTTCCACCGTCGTAGCCCCTGCCGCCGCCACCGCCCCCGCCAAAACGGCTACCTCTATCTTGTGACCTATCACTAGATCTACCACCCCTGGGAGCACCACGGCCGCCGCCTCGACCCCGCGACATCCCACCGCGGGGTCCGCCGCGTCCACCACGTCTGTCGTCATACCTTTCAAGGGAAAGCCAAACGAAATGAAGACGCACAAAAAAGAAATCAAATAAGAAAATAGGTCAACACTACTTACATCTTAGCTAAAGTGAGTTTCGACACACAGGAAAGGATAACTTAGTATTAAAATTAAAGTATTATCACAAAAAACTTAAAAATTAACGCGTACTTATTGACAATCTAAATTAATTTTTTAGCGTTATTGAGCCGCCATGACAGACGAAAACGCCATCTTAGTTTTTTTTCTTTTTTTTTCCATGACTTTAAAAAGCATAGAACTTTACAAAAAGTGACACAGAACAATGCACAAAAAAAAAGGATTACTAAAATAAAATGAACTTTGGTACCAATATTTAGCAATAAAATTGCAAAAAAATGTATGCTTGCCAGCTAGGTATTCCGGTACTAATTTGATAAAAAAATGTCCAAGAATCTATATCATTAGATGTGTGCTAGCAAAATGTTGTTACTACTTACTTTGTTAAAATATTGATTAAACAGAAGAGGCTAAACTTACTAGATACATTGTTAATTTTACTAATACATATTCACTTTTCTGTTATACACCCACGGAACTGCAGTTCGTTGATAATGGATTCCTCTGTTCCTGTATTTGGAAAACCGCAACCAAGTATCAGTGTATATGACTGGACAAGAAATATACAGAACCTACAAAACGAAGCGAGGTTTCGTCGTTTTGAATCTTATCAACTGCGGCAGAGGGCTAATCAACTCAGAAACGAAACATCAGTTTCGACTAGATGGGATAATCGTATTAACAACGACTTGTTAAGAGATAGGTTAGGTTCTTTTAACTTACCCTATCAAAGTAAATAACCTATAGTCCAGTTGTCCGCTACCAGGACGAATATTGTCCTTTATGATTTTTAAAACCATTTCTACTTCTGCGTGTAGCTAACGAAAAACATTGTCATCATTATGGTGGATGTACACTCTCGCCGAGATACTACGAGACCGCCCAAGTGCGAGCGTGTAAATGGGTGCAATCGGCGAGACAAGCTCTCGGCGAGAGTGTACAGCCGCCATTGTGTAATGTGATTTTATGACAACGTATTCTAATTGTGACAAAACCCAGCTAAGTGCAAGTTGAACTCGCGCACGAAAGGTTCCGTACCAGTAAAAAGCATATTTTTTTTACTACTACCACGTCATGCAAGCGATAGCCTGCTGATAGCGACATCTATTAGCAAAAGACAAAAAACTGTCAAAAATCACTTGCTTGCAAAATCAATGGTTTCTAAATATAAACTTTTACGTACATTTTAGAATTTTCGAAGTGGAGACGTGGCGGGAGAAACAACGGTTTACCAGAGAGCAAGTAAGAGACGAAACGAGAGCATTGAAAGAAGAGAAACACGCCACTGAACTACACCTAGAATCCCTACAGGTGCCTCTGATGGTCGTAAGTCAGTGTCTCTCAAATCGTGATCAGCGGCTACCTTCGGAACTGACGAAAGATCAATTGGGTGAGGAGCTACGTATGGTGAGTTCTTTCTTTACAGCAATCCTCGATTTACAAATAGGCCATAGAGGCAGCTGGGTCTAGTGGCCGGCGCGGCGGTTTTCTAGGGTTGCGGAATACAAATACATAATCTGTAAAAATTTCAGCTCCCCTAGCTATGACCTTGAGATAAAGCCTGGAGACAGACATTCAGAAGAACAGACAGACGGACAGACGGACATACATCGAAATCTTAATATTTTTTATGGTACGCGTATGGCAAGCGAGCAGACGGGTTACCTGATGAAATATCGCAACTGCTGTCGCCCATGGACACTCGTAACATCCGAAGAGTCAGTTTTATTTATTTCTTACAATTTCTTATGCATCTAGTTACAATTTAAGTTTTGATGTGCCTATAAACTCTTGTCGAGTCTGTCCAGACGTAATGTTCTCAACTTCAATTCATTTAAATGTTAAACATTGAACGCACTTAATATTTAAATACGATTACGTAATCGCAAGTGCGTTGCCGGCCTTTATGAGGGAATAGGGAATGGGACGTTTCACGTCAGTTTTCTGTGAGGAGTGGTATCACTCCGATCGATTTGGGTACAGAACCTTAAAAAGTAAATACTTCACTGATTCCAGGAGCTACATTTAATTGAAAAACACAAGCGGATTTTGACCGACGTTTGCCACAGAGGCTGGGAGAAGCTGAAAGAACTATGCAACGTCTTCTGTAGGCTGGAGCGGGAAATACAGAATAAAGACGACGCTCTCAGTCTTGAATACCACGTGAAGGAGATAGATAGAAACAGCTCAGGGATTTCGTACAAAACAGATCCAACGAGGGTACCACCAGAGTAAGTCAAAGACCGCAAATTTAGCAACATGTGCGCTGTACGTACCCAATCGCGCCGCATTTCTTGACTGGCGCGGTAGAAATACGACACGTATGGTGTAGGTGGATACAAGGTTAGGAGGAAGCTACAACGAATTCTTTCGAGTGTGCGACACGTACTTTGGTGTTAAATTAAGTGTTATATTTTTTATGTAAAATTAACCTACAAATTAGCAGACATGTAAAAGGTAGTTTGGTGTGGCCGGCTTCTTTATGAGGGATTATAAGTGAATAGGCTACGGAAATAGTTATAGGGTTGGAACTCAGGCCTAGTAAACTCACTCACTCGACGAGACAGCGCAAGCGCCGTTAAACGCGGTTTTCTTTTAGGCCGTAGTATTTCTCCGGTCGAAGCGGCCCATTCGAGCTGATCACAAAAAACTTGCATTTTCAGCACTGCCACTTTGACACCCAGTAAACTAATATTATACATCAATTTACCAGTAAATACAGACACTACGTTTTAGTAATTGTTTTTTAACAAAAAATTTAAACCGACTTCCAAAGGAAAAAACTAAAATAGTACAAAACAAACTAAAAAGTATTAAAT
>JAOTAV010051030.1:0-16215 GCA_026546445.1 Cyclargus thomasi
TTGTGTTCCCCTCCAAAACTCCATCCGAAGTTTTTGTAAAGCTTCTACCGCTTTACTAAATGGACTGACTTGACTCTGACTGTATTGACGTTTTATCTTTACTGACTAGAATTTTAGACTTGACGAAATGTATGTAACGTTGCTAAAAATTATTGGAACAAGAAAATTGATTTCCCGCCTTTAAATATAAATAAATAAAAAAATATTAAAAAATATTGGAACAAGAAAATTTATGTAACGTTTTAACTTAAAATTATTGGAACGTTACATAAATTTCCTCTAATCCAAGATCTAGGCTAAGTAAATATAAAACGTCAATACAGTCAGAGTCAAGTCAGTTGATTTAGTAAAGCTTTACTGAAACTTCGGATGGAGTTTTGGAGAGGTACACAAAATAGCACGTTTTTTGAAGTTGTATGAAGTATCAGTGATACAGTATCACTTCACACTTACAAGTATTATTTTAAACATTATGTTCAAAATATTATGGTCATAGAAGACGGCTCTCCCCCACGGTTCAACACAACCTACACAATCAAAAAGTTTATTATATTTTTTTGGCAATCAACAAATTTTACTATGTTATTTACGTATATACATATATACGTAGAAGTATATATAGCCCTTAGTAGTCTTTAGTACTTTGTGATAAAAAATGCAGTCTTGTTTCTTTTACCAGCTCCATGGAAGTGGAAGATATATTCCTTTTGGATCTTCAAATCTATCAGTTACAAAAGGGATGGCTAACGAATTATAATCATTATAACTAGATTCCTAGTAACTGTTTAATTTGCTTCTATGACCATAATATTTTGAATATAATGTTTAAAAAAATACTTGTCAAAAATGACACTTGTCATTTTTAAACAACATTTTTTTGTGTATAATTCAGTAATGGCGGAAACTAAGCGCGGATTAGACGTTCGTGGTGATGTTATAAGTGGTGAAAATGCCGATTCCAAAGACCATGTTTATCTCGAGGAGACGTTTTACATTCTCACAAAAAAGAAATCCGTCTTCAGAGTTCGACTAACATCCAAAGGGCTGTCTTTGATAAAAGAAACCGACGACATATCAAAGGAGCAAACCATTCTTTTGCGAGATATAATCGGCAGCAAGTGCATGCGAAGTAAGCGACGTCGGCCAGGGGCAGGTTCGTGCGTGTGCAGCTCCCTCGTGGGGAGTCAGCCGCTAAAGGTGGTCGACGAAAACAGCGGCGACCTCGACGAGAGCGATATTAGCGCGTATCTATACATCTACGCGTATATACTAAAGGACGGGCGTCGCGTTCGTAAAAGGGAAAGGACGACTATCACGCTGCGGTTTAGGTCGTACGACAAATACGAGGATAACAACAAGGAGGCGCAGAAGTGGCGGAACACCATCAAATGTCTGATCGTCGGTCAGCCGGTGACCGCCAGCCTGCCGTCGAACGACAAGAAGCTGCTCGTGCTGTTGAATCCGAAGTCCGGGCCGGGGAAAGCGCGGGAACTGTTCCAGACGAAGGCCGCGAGCATTTTGCAGGAAGCGGAGGTGCCATATGACCTGCATGTGACGAAATATGCCCAGTACGCGCGAGAGTTTGTCCGTACGAGGAACGTGTACGCCTGGAGCGGCATCGTTGCGGTGGGCGGAGACGGGGTGCTGTTTGAGATCCTGAATGGGATGTTTGAGAGGTTGGACTGGCAACAAGCCCTAGCTGAGGTGCCCATCGCTATCCTGCCTTGTGGCTCCGGCAATGGTCTCGCCCGAACTATTTGTCACCACTACAAGTGAGTGTTTTCATTTTAGACCTACTTATTTAGCATACATTTATCAGGGCGAAGCTTGTTTTATATCATATTCTGTTATAAAAGCTGCTGCACTGAATGCATCCAAATTCCAATTATTGAACTCATTTAGTTGTACCCAAAAAGAAAAAGTAACCAGCAGGTCGTACATTATTTCTGTTGCAATGCATGTATGTTGAGTGATTATTAATAGTGGAGTTACTAATCAAAGAACTGGCTTGGCCCACCCCCTTGCATGGCCTAGAAAAGCCTGCACTGTAATGATATGACAAGAATAACCACTGTCAGATTTGAGTAGGATAGTTGTGCCGGGAACTTTGCCTAAACTAGAGTAAAACATCATGGGGTTTTAGTTGGTAGATCCCGTCAGGCATAAGTAATATTATTTCATATACCAATACATTTGCGTGTAGTGTGTACAATATAACATTGAATTTTTTTAAAAGGATTATTTTTAGTAGTTAGACATTTTATTTTAAATTTTTACATAATTTACTGTGAATTATACAATTAAGCAATTTAATGAGTTTTATCATATAAAATTATCTTTATAAAAAGTAATCTTATCTTTGCTGTACTTTAAACAAATAATCTTCACAACAAGAAACAAGGTTGGTGGGTATTATCTTTAAACCTTTTGTAATCTCCTAAAAAATAACCACAAACATAATGGCTAATAAAAAACTAGGCATTCATCTTGGAAAAGCTAGTTTTTAGGGTTCCATACCCAAAGATTTGATTTGAAAGGGTGAAAATGGAACCCTATTACTAAGACCTGTCCAACTGTCTGTATCCAGGTTGCATCTCAAGAACGGTAACAGCTAGAGGCTGAAAATTTTCACAGATTACGTATTTCTGTTGCTGCTATAACAACAAACTCTAAAACAAAAAATAAATTTAATAAACAAGAGGGGCTCTCATACAATAAACGTGATTTTTTGCTTAATATTAATAAACAATATTAATATACCTAGTTCTATTTATTCTTTTTTGATCAGAAATAAAATTTAAACAAAATTAATAGACAAGGTGGGCTCTCATACAAAAAACACATTTTTACCTATGTTTGCTCTAATATGGTAAGAAACCCTTCGTGTGCAAGTCCAACTCGCACTTGGCCAAGTTTTGGCAAGCCATAAAGAGTGTAGATATAGGCGTCATTATTATCTATTATATATAAAAATAAGTCGAAGTTTTCCTTTCTGACATTAACTCCAGAAAGCGTTAACTGATTTCCACGATTTTGCATTCGTTGGAAAGGTCCGTGAGGCTCCGTCAGGTTTACAGCAAATAAAAATTTAGGAAAAATTTCAAGAGAGAAGCAGGAACACATGGAAACTCGATGCTGACGAAGTCGCGGGCAAAAGCTGGTATTGGATGTAAGGCACATTGTTCTGTTGCGATTTGCGATGCGTTGATTGATTTTTCGCTGTGTCGCGACTCGCGATATTTAGCCTGGCCGCCGAATTTCTGGTCAGAAATACTCGGACATAGCAGGGTCCACAATAAAACATATGAACAAATTGCGTTCTGGCGGCGGACCGTTAGAATTTTTGTAATCAGAAATTCGATTATTGTATGTAATAACGTACGATATGATTTGAAGTGTGAGCCTAAAATATAACGCGTTGCGTTTTTTTTAATAAAACGGTTAAATAACGGAATATTAAATTAACAAAATTGTTCAAGACTTAGTTCGTGCACCTAATTACTACAGTATTCACAATCTTTCCGTTTCAAGTAGAATATTACAAAAATCCCCCCAAAAAAAAAATAGATAAAAAAAGTAGAATATTACAGTTAGGTAGAATTTGGTCCCATGATAGTGGCTCGGGCACTAAACAATGTCAAATTTGCGCAGACAATTGTGTACAATTGTCGAACAATTGATGCAAGGGACCCAGGTCGAACTAAATGGCCTGTGTTTCAGGCTCACATTGACCCACAACTCGAGTCAATAAGCCATTTGGTTTAGGGTTACACGCTTCTGGCGTATGTCCATTTGCCTGGTCACTTGCCAGATTGTAAAATGTATGTAAAACATGTGACCAAACACTTGGTATACTGGACCACCATCATTCTGCGACACAATTATTTTTCTAGCCGGACTCTTTGACTAACCTGTATTCAGAATCAGAACATTCATACTCCCATACTGTAGTTACTCTCTCGGGTAAACGAAGCAACAAATCAATTTTTGACATAGACTTAGTCAAAAGGATAGACAGTAAGACACTACTTTTGGTCTTGGAAAAACATCAATAGTAAGGATGAAGGGTTTATTTGTATATACGTAGTTAGTACTCATCTCAAACCTAATTTCATAAAAACGTCGAAACGAAATCTTCATCTTTTTATTACCGGGGTAAATCTTTATCAACAGATCAAATAGGCTTTAGGAATGTACCTCTGGCTTTGTTACAACGGATATGAGCATGTGATAATAATTTTTATCAATGGTTATCGTGGATTCATCACCACGTGTAGTCTGTCATAATTTCATAAATCCTGCGTATTTTGCAAGACCCATTAGTGTATTCCAGGGTCTAAATCATAAAATACAACGAAGGCAGACTTTTTGAAGATGAAAAAGTTAAGTAATGAATCGCATAACACAGATAAAATAATTTGTATATATTTTGCACACAATTATGATAACCTTTTCCCAAAGCGATTAGTGACGCATGAAGACCAGCAGTCGTTCTTAATTTAAGTACTGTCGGAAACCCAAATCATTACACAATGCAAAACAGTTGTAGTTATTACTGATAACAAATACTAGGTTACTTTGCTATGTGCCTCAAGTTTACAGTAGTAGTTATTATTGATAACAAATACTAGGTTACTTTGCTATGTGCCTTCGGGGATGTTTCACCACTGATAATAGTTGGACAGTCTATCCACATCTTTTGTGACAAATGTATGGAAAATCTGTCAAAAACGTTGTGGATAGCATATCAAAAACTTCATCTGAGATATATGATGATACCTTATGCCCTTACAGTACTACCTGTATACCTTCGTTCGACAAAGTTACGTAGGCAAAAGACACATGAATACAAAATACACAAGGTCGTCCTACGGTTAATGGCTGACGCATCTGAGGGGCTCACCGCTCAAACTTTTGATATCGTAACTATGTAGGACACAAAGAGTTGAAATAAAAAATAAAAGATGCGATGGGAAGAATAGAGTTAGGTATCCCACAGGGATCCCTTATATGCTCATTTCTTTTGCTTATGTGCATAAATGGCTCGCCTAATCTCTAGTTATCTAATATTTAGGTTATAAAAAACCATATCCTTGTTGTACACTTTCTGTTTCGTAATAGTAAATATCTACGTTAGGATAACGATACTAATCCGATATAAATTTTGCAGATAAAACTTAACTTATGTTTAAAGTGAAACGGCAACAGTGGAATTACTGTGAGGTAAAGATGGTGGTAGTCGGTAGGTAGGTAGTTAACCCGGTGGACTTCGTATTACTTTCCTTGTGTTATATTATTTTTCTATTATAACCTTTCCTTTTAAATCCGTTGAGCCGTTCTCGTGTTTAAACGAAACTACGAAAATTTAAAATCTATATTATATAAATGTGAATGGTCTCTCATCACGAAATCTCAGAAACTACAAGTGATTTGAGTTTTGAATTTTGCATGCGGGTTCTTTCTAGGACGTCGGTGCTCACTTAGATGAGATTTTGTAAAGTTTCAACTCCTAAGGGTTATTTAAGGGGCTCAAAATTTGTTTGAGAATACTTTTTGCGCAGGCGAATCTACGGGAAAACGATAGTTTATTTATATTGATAAAAATGATAAATAATTTTATTTATGTTTCACAACTATTACGAAATATCACATATTACAAAATTGTTACGTAACGAATAAAGCCAAAAGTCTGATATTCAAGAGAAAACTCGTAATCGTCCTCATTGCGAAACCTTGTAGCTTTTTGAATGTGAAGCCTCGAGTGCAACGTTTCCGCACTAAAGTGTACAAAAGGGCGAAATGTCAGGGACAGAGGGCTTTAAAACATTCAATGATAACGATTTTCTGAAGACCTCTCTTTGTGGACCAAAAGCTATTTTTATTAGTATTTGGAAAGTGTTACCTTTCTTTCGAGTGCGATCGATATAATATTTTTAAAAAATGTCCCATTTTGATACCAATTTACTAAAAAGAACCTTGATTTGATTAAATATATTTAAATATTGTCTTTTATTATAATATTTTATGAATACGATAGGTGATAAATTACTAAAATGCATTGTAATTAAGTACTTATGACGTTGGTTTTAATTTCAGTACCTAAAACCTCTTTAATCTGAACCTACATCTAAAGTCAATGTACAATAGGTATAAACGACTTGTGTATAACTCACATGATACAACAATACCATATTAAAATGAACATAAAACCAAAAATTATTGTTTTTATCATATTTTAATTTAACCTACAAAGCGGACATAAACATCAGGAAAACAAAAGAAGGCACTGTTGAATTTTTTTAACAACTTTTTTTAACACTAAAAAAGATGATAGTAGCTGTCCACTGGCCGGTTATATAATTTTGGTCTTACTCAATGCTAAAAGCGCAACAGCTTGTCATGAGAACGATAATTTCATAACGTTCGGAGTGAAAGGTATCGTTATGGTATGGTACATTTAATCCATTGTCTTAAAATAAAAATATAAATAAACTATTTACGTTATAATTTGTCGCCTTCCTAAACGCACACTACAAAAAAAACAAAAGAAAAAATATGGGGATCGCGAATTCAGTAAAGATCTACGCAACATTCTTCACGCATTATTTCCTCGGATTACATAAAACGCATTAGCCACTGTAACTATAGTAATACTTATAAAACAACGAATTGCATTTAGTAGGTAGAAAAGCTGATTTCCAATAGAGTGTGAATAAAAAAAATAAGGAAAAAGAAGATTGAAGTCGTCGATCTTGAGATCAACACAACGAAAACTTATAACTAAGAATTATAACATACTTGTAAGGGAGGAGATCTATTATATAAGTCGGGTTTTCCTTCCTGACGCTATAACTCCTGAACGCACTAATCGTTTACTACGTATTTGCATTCGTTGGAAAGGTCTCGGGCACCGTGAAGCTTGTAGCAAAAAACATCAGGAAAATTTTTCAAAAGAAAAGTTACCACGCGGGCGGACTTTGCGGGTAAAAGCATGTTATATTTTAAAATAGAAGTCAACACCTCTTTTCATTGTTATTTATATAAATTACTAGCTTTTTCCCGCGGCTTCGCTCACATTAACTTTCAAACCCCTTTCACACTCTTAGAGGTAGAATTTTAAAAAATCTCTTGAACACGTATTTATTAATTTTAAATCAGCAGCTCTGAAATAAAATTTCAGGTCTTCAACTTAAAAAATTACGCACTTTCGTACAGAGTTTATTAGAAACTTTTACCCCTTTTTTAATCCCTTGGGGTTAGAATTTCAAAAAATGGTTAAACACGTATCCATTTATTTCGAACCTACTGAGCTCAGAAATTAAATTTCATGTCCCTAACTTTAGAAATGACGAACCCCCTCCTTTCACCCCTTTAGGGGTAGAATTTTTAATTTTTTTTTCTTAACGGGTGTCTACTCAATAAAACAGTTCTACTCACCAAATTTCATGACTGTAGCTTTAACAGTTTTTGCATATTATTTTTAATATTATATTATTATTGCAATATGAATCAGTCAGTCAGTCAAGACCTGTTGTTTTATATATATTAACATTTTAGAACGGGCTCATCTTTCCAAACCAAATATTAGCTATGTTCGGACTATGAAGTAGACGGTTTATGAAAAATTTAAACAAATAAGGAGAGTGGTTTTTTCATTTGATTTTTTTTAATGTGGATTAAATAAATTGCTATCGACCTTTTTACATAGCGAGTCAAGTACTAGGCAGCTTGTGTTATAAATTATGCGTAAGATATAAATGACGGACATGTAGCATGTCATTGTTGGATTACGACGCGTCATGACGACACACATTCGCGTCATTTTAATAAAATGAATCGTAAAAATCCATCGACACCTTGACCCGAGTGCCGAGTGTGATAATTAACGTGTAAACTAAACATTACCGGTTATATGTAAGTATAAACACGACAGAGAGTGGCCAGAGACTAAAAACACAGCCAATATGGATTAAATTAAACTTGATAATAATAAACTTTTGCTGACAAATTAAATATTTATAATATTTTATATAAACAAAATATGTAGACAAATGCGGCCTTGTCGCATAAGCGCTTCCTTCCATACAGCAAGTTAACGGTAAAATGTATTTTAAGCAAAATAGTAAATCGTACTTTTGTTTAAAAGGTGATAACAACAGTAACTTGCCTAACGTTATGTATATTTTAGTGGCTGCAGGTTAATATTGCTATAAATATATGGCAATATTAACTAATAAGCTAAGCAATTTATAAAAATATATGTTTATACAGAGCTTCTTTGTCAATCTAGTAATCTGTATTCTATTAAAGATTGAGAATCTTCTTTTGGATGCTATGTAAGGTTTTCTTTGTGTTCATGGAAAAAATCTTGTCAATGTTGATCGTCCAATGAACAGTTTTTTCGCAAAAAACTAGCCTTTAGAGCGACACGGGCGACAATAATGCGTGATAAATCACAAAAATATTCTTAAGATTGAGCGCAGGAATTAACTGTCTGAAGTCAAGGAACGTATTAGTTGTTTAAGATATGTTATTGTACTGTTGATTCATGGAGGAAATTCATGTTCATATTTAATGAAACACACCTTTCTTGCACTTGTTCCAGTATATTTTCTTAGGTTTTACGAATTTGTAATAAATACACGACCGGTATCGACAAAGTTTCGACAGACAACCGATGATGACTTTGTCTAAACCTTATAAATTCGTTAAATCTAAGAAAATATAGTGGAAAAAGTGCAAGAAACGTATGTTTCATTAAGTATTATATAAGATCGCAACAAGAACAAAGGTTAATGAAGGTAACTGAAGCAACACAAGCGTTGTGATCATGAGGATGTCGGTTTCTCACAAATGACAGTATAAACTTCGTTCTTTTTGTGTTTGAGTAAAAAAAGTAGAGACAAAAGCTAAACACTCGAGATGAGTGACCAACCGACCTTGTGGCCGTAATCAACGTAGTTTCATGCTAATTATTTTTTTCAACCTACATTATTTAATATACAATCCTTTGAAGCGTTAACTCGTACTGTGTTGAAAAAATGTCTATATTTAGATGATTATGTTGTAGTGGTAAATTAAAAGTGATTAAGGAAAATATATGCGTTTATATTTAACATCTTTAATCTTGAAACTGTTACCTACTAATATGATCATTTTTTTTTACTGCCATTAAGGATTTATGTTACACTACACATTTAAAAATTTTTTTAAAGAGTTTAGTGTTAAGGTCTTAAAATTTCCTGTTAGTCCACCGAAATAATGCTCGAAAAAGGGGTGTAAAGTGCGTGAGCAGCTTCTAAACTCGACCAAATCACTTAGATCTTTTTCAACTTCTCTGATTATACATTCTATAATTTTAAGCCCAGATACGTATACGAATCATTTTAAACGTTTCATAACAGTATTTGTGACTAGTTATGTTTCGGACAAAACTAATACAAAATATAGGACAAACAATTGCAAAATTTTTACATGTATGAATTTCATCAGATGCAAATATGCCGTTATATTTGTCTTTTATATCTGTTGCTATGTAGAACAACTTCTTAAATAGCAGGGGCGTGTACTCTATAGGCTAAATATAAATCTAAATGCAGTGCATGTCATTCACAGATTAAAATGAATTATTAGAAGAATCTAATTATTAGTAAAATAATTCAATAAACAAAATATAATAAATCAAAAAGCCTATATTTATTTAAATGCAGTTTCGATAAGCATGCCTTCGGTACTGTGTTCGAAGAAATTTTAGTGTCCGTGCAATGGTTGCAACGCACTAATCGGCAGGGCTATTGTTTAAAAAATTACGAGCAACAAACAATAAGCGATAGTTATAACTCGCGCTCAATTACTTAAGTTCAAATTTGGAACTGATTTGTGTCAAAATCCATGATGCTAAAAGCACAGAATAGGAAAGGTTGCTGTTTTTGTTGTTACGTGATACGAATTTGATTTTGGAGAAATAATTGCGCAATTATTTCTTTCGCGAGACGCGTAATATATAATAATTAGGTACGTAATATATAATAATAATAATTAGGTAAGAGATTTTTATTCCGATTAAATTCTCCCTTGGGATAAATCATTTCCCCGCGGGCAAAGCCGCTAATCTATCGTTTTTTACATCATGCAACATGTCATTTTAACATTTTGATAATTGTTTCAGTGAACCTTACATTCCACAAAACCTGACAGGGATGTCGATGGCGCTGGCGCGAGGTAAAACTACCCACATGGACGTCGTCAGAGTCGAAACCAAAACAAAAGTGAGTTAGAAATGTTTAATTGAAGTCATAATTAAAGGAAGCGAGAATAACTAATATTTTGCAACCTTCGCGTCAATACTTATTTTTTGATAAATCTTATAATTTAGCGATTTCATTACCTAGCTTGTCTATCTAGCTATACATCAAATCGACGTCATTGTAATTTCAAATCATTTTTCCGGTCCTAAAGCGTCCTTAAATCTGGCAGTTTTTTAAATTTTACACTCGCTTACTTCTTACACTCATGTCTTCAATTTAATCTCACTTAAATAACAAAACTATTATCATTGGTACATAAACATACCATTTTATTTACGATTCACGAACTTATCTAGACTTAGAAATGAGAGCTTCATTTATCTAGATCTATTTACATACAAGACTCAGCCGCGTTTAATCAAACAAGTCTGCCACGATTAAACGGCGCGTTAAACACAACAAAAATATGTAATCATATCAAACTAGAGGTCGCTCTGTGGTCGAAATCCGGCCAAAAATATTTAAATCCATTGTGTATAAAAAAACTATAATCTATTCTCAATTCAAGCACAATATGGTATAAAGGTCTCGTTACTATTAAATTTAAAAAAAAAACAGATTTCAACCATGAACAAACGAGTATTTCGTGTATGATTATCGGGTAGTGTGCCTAGCATTTTATATGCAAGATTAAAGCATATTTTATATTAATATTGGTATTCCACACTCCTCCTCCATATCAATTAAATTGCAAATATAAAATGGGAGAAATTTTATGCTTTTGCATCTATGCGTTTTTTGTAAAAAGGCGTACAAAGTTGTTCGCTAAGCTTCAAACACGTAATTCGTTTTTAATACCATCCAACCACCTTCGTAAAGGATCGAATTGGTTTAAGTCAGACCAAAATCTACATGTGTTTTATAATTAAACCGTTTGATCGTCTCCGGGGTGTTTACATCGGGGTTATTTTAATAACATGGATAACTTTAAACTAAGTACGCTTTAAAATAAAGAGAACGAATTTGAAGAGCTAGGAAATATGAATTCATCATTTTGATCATGTTTAATTAAAAGTTGGATTAATTGAGTGACTTTTCATTTGTGTTTTTTTGTGAATTGAACGAGATTAATGGCGTGTGTGTATAAATGATGTATGTGATTACATCTATTATATAAATTTAATGATATGAACACAAACAATCATGAATCACAATTGAACTTTGCTCGATGTCCGGTTAACTTTTTTGTCGAATATTTACCTCCTTGTACCGAACTGAAGTGTGTACCATTGAATAATACTTAAATAATTTTAAGAAACCGACATAAAAAGGTTTTTTTTTATTTATAAATGTCTTTGGAAATATCTTTGTGTCCAACGAATGAATCAACAAAAAAAATCTGATAAACAGTTTTCTGTGAGGCCGTGGTATTTCTCCCGCCAAGAAATACCACATAATAAATTTTTGCCGAATGGGCCGCATTCGGCAAAAATTTATTATGTCTATTGTGGTATTGCCTACAGAGGCAAGCTTGGGTTTGAATAAGCTTTTGATTTTAATTTCTAAATAATATTTATCATTGAAACGCAAGTCCTTAGTCCTGCAGGCCATGAAATGTTATTTGGACTTATGTTATCGTGGTCATGCGGTCTCTAATCGGCTTAAAGTGTTTTGTTGATAAAATGTTAATTATAAAAATGTGTTTCATCATAACATTGATAAATAAAAGAGACCTTTTTAGTACGATTATCTTATTATATATATCTATAGTTCATTAATATAGGTTTTTTCCCAATCTTTAATCTCATCATAGTTAAAACAATTTATTATCGGTCGGATATATAACACGGTCTAATGAAATACATAACTTTATGTATATCAACCTCGCACTAAACCGCAGTTGAATACTACATACGAATACACTTTATCTATTGCCTCCGCTTGCTACAAGGAGAACTCAAGATAAGCCTTTATAGAAAAAATGTTTCTGCGAATTGAGGAAAATCCCAAACCCTCAATCTTTGTAACGGATTAAAGATGCTCAAAGTTCGGATATAATCTATACTCATTTTTCGTTTAAGTTCGGATATATTTTAATATTATAAATCGTAAATTGCATTTGTTTTTTTTTGTTTGTCCTTTCTTCACCAAGCAACCAATCAAGTTGATCATTGACATAGAATAGAATAGAACAGAATATACCTTATTGTTCAAAATATTGTACAATCATAAAATTACACTTATCAAAAATTTCATATCAACACAAAGGCGGCTTTATTGCTTTGAAGCAATTTCTTCCAAGCAACCTTTGGCATAGGAAACAATAATACTAATTTCAGGTATTGAGTGCGCGGTAACTTATTGACATAGTTAAAAGGATGGAGATTAACGTTGGCTATCACTGGTTTTAAAAAACATCACGTTCCAAAAATGCTACTGTATTTTACGTGATTTTTTTAATTCTACGCGAGTGAAGCCGCGGGCAAAAGATATTACCTAATTTTTAAGAAACAAAATGCTTTCTATGTGGTGCAACACGGAAAAGCTTATTAGCCGCTTCTTTCCAGGCAACCTCTGAAGAAGGTTATTAACTTAATACCTAGAAGACTTCTGACCTTATTAATATATTTAAGGTCAAAACTAACATTCTTAGCGCGGTTGCTTCGTTTACTTCCATTATTCTGTTTAATTTAATTGTTGTGTAATTAGGTAATTCATTTACCACTACATTCCTCATCTGATCGTCCCATTATGTCGCACTCAAGTTGCGCAATTCGAAAAACAATAAATTATTCGAACGTGTCGAATCTCAACAGTAATTTCATTTCCCGACAGCTGATTCGCTTTGCCCGTCTCGTAATTACCTATGGAAGTTTCCACCAAGGTCGACTACTTTTTAGATTTTTCTAAATTGTCTTCACGACTTGGCTTATCAGTGAAGACAACAAGTTAGCTTGAACTGAGTTCATTATTTCGAAATTTAACATCGCATTCTTCAATCTTCCAATTGTGAAAAATCCAATTGTTTTAAAATCACACCCATGCATTATTTTTACTACTTTTTTGCAATATTCCGCGAAATTAACCTCAACTTGTAAGTAAATAAGAGAGAGTGTACACTTGACGCATGGATTTGTGTTACAGCACCTTCTTCCTTTCCTACACTGTCACACATGCCAGAAATTGCAAATATAACCACCACACAAGCAATAATATTAGCAAACTCATGCAAGGCCCCTCACCACGCGGACACCTAGACGCATTTTTCGCCCCAACACACACCACGACCCTCAGGGAGCATTCTCCCTCTTCACGATGTTAACTCTACGAACAACGTTATTTTTTACGCACAGGCAGGGTTGGAAAAGAGGGAGGTCATTTACTTACAGGTTAATGTTTGTTTCGCGGAATATTGCTAAATTCAAAATCTATCTAATTTAAAGCTATGGATTTTTGCAAAGTGACCTATTACCTGCAATGTTAAGTACAAAATGGTATGGTCTATATCTCTTACTCCTACTATTTTCTGATTAATTTTATTGCTGGACCCAAGACAGATTTAGCGGGTACTTCGAGCACCCCTGAGATCAAAGGGTTTTCGCTATTGGTTAGCTCTGTTGATCCGGGTGACATAGAAATTGCAGTAGCTGGAATTTACGATGGGTCTATTGCCTCTACGTTTTGAAACCGATCTCAGGATGTGATCAAATCACTGAGTATGGTTGAGACAATATCAAATACACTGCTTGAATTGTTTTATCCGCTGCCCAAAAAACACTGGCAGCTTATACTAAATCCATTTGCTTCTCCTTATAAAATGGCCCCTCATCAAATGATCTACGTCCTACCCACTCCAGGTGTAATGTTACCATTCAATTGAGTTCGTCCGTCGCAACAAACGTGCGGATACAATAATTCCTCTCGGATCATCCCATTACCATCATTAGCCCAGGAACGCGCTTCACTCCTGTCGCGATACATAATAATTTTATCTGCCACATCATGCGATGACTTATGGCTTTTGCAGCAGCAATCAGATGCGCTTAATGATCACTCGAGTTTAATATCATGAGGGTTTCAAAGAAAATGTATGGAGTTTGTCGGAATATACATTTTATCAAAGTTAATCATTAGTGCCAGGTATCGCATTTCGCAACCGCGCATACTTAACATTATAAATGCAAAAGTGTGTCTGTCAGTTGCCACTTTACGCTTAGATCGCTGAATTGATTTTGTTTGATGATATTTTGCGTGCAGAATTTTACGGTTCTCTCGCGATGAACGAATTTAAGTTCAACGGACTTGCGGACGTCATCTGGTTGGTTATAATTCACGACGAGATCTGAGGCCATCGCTTTTTACCCGACTTCGCCAGAAGGAGGTTTATGTTTTTCGAGTGTATGTATGCATAACTGTTTGGCACGCTCTGCAGCCTAAAAACTGCTTCATGGATTTTAAGGTATGAGGTATCGTTAGATTCGTCTTGATAGCGCGCAAGTGACATTGGGTACATAAAAAGAGAAAAAATCAAAATGACCGATTTTAAAGTTAAAATTGTAAAGTTCCAAAAAATTATCGAGTCAAGATCGAGTAGTGTAACAAACTGAAGGTTTTATAATAGCCATTATATAAATATACATAACTTGATGTTTAAATTGCAATGGTTCCTGCAGTCGAATTTTTTAAATATATTTAGCTTGTTATTCGTAGACATCAACTATCTTAACCAGCAACATTATTGAAAGGATAAAGTTTTGTCAAAAACCTTATACATAGTTGGGTTGACGTATATGCCTTAAAGCTCATCATTAACATAAATATTATATCTTTATTCTTTGTGGTTTCTGAGGAAAATGTGCATGAGCGAAAAGGTTATAATTATAATTTATTTCCAGTTAAAACATTAAGCCAGATACCAGCTCGTCATTAGTGCACAAGACTTGGTAGAAATCTAGATATTGAATAATAATATTTGCATTGATGGTAATCTCACTTCCTTCGTAAAGTTATCGCGAGGTATCTTGATTAATTGGCACCCGCATTTTATCTGGTTGTCCATTGGTCAAACTCAAGGATATTAAATTATAATGGATCCCGCACGCAGAATAAAAAAGTGAAGGTAAAAAATATGACCTTGGGCAACTTTCTGTGGTGTGTTATCTCTTTTATTTAGGGTAGCCAAAGTTTTGAATATTCTAGGACAAACAAGTTATTTTTGTCTTAATTACACAGGAGGACTGTCTTGTTACTAATTACAATACTAATAATAATACTTAGTCAAAAGTATTTCATTACAAGCTTTTTTAAGCTTCACCTGTCCGTTCGCCCGATGTTACTTAACAAATATCGTGGTAAGGCTAAACAGTGTGTATGTGTGTGTGCAGTGTTGCTACGCCAGAAGATTTAAATATATCAAGTACTCTGGGTCTAGGTTGAAAGGCATGATTTAGATATTTTATCGAATAAACTATTCGGTATTATAAAATCCAGCTGCTGTCCGCGACTCCTTCCGCGTGGTAACAAAGATTATAATTATTATTTTCCTTGAAATTTTTCTGGAATTTCCTGAATTTTGCAGAAGAAAGTTGATTTAATGAAAGGTAAACTATCATGTTTTGTATGCAATGATAAATGTGTTTAAATAAATATAATATTGAACAAGCTAAAAGTCCAAAAGCAGAAAATCCAAATACAAGAACCAGAGCAATTTAAACATCAAGTTATGTATATTTCTAGAATGGCTATTTAATGCTCTTCATTTTGATACCCGACTCGACCTAAATGGGTAAATTTCAAATCTGCCATTTTGATTTTTCAATTTATAATGTAGTCTGTGTCACTTGCGCTATCAAGACAAATCTAACGATACCTCATACTTTAAAATCTATCAAGATGACGACCTCTGTGGCTCAGTTGGTAAGCGCGTTGGTAGCTTACGCCGGGGGTCGCGGGTTCGAATCCCGCCGAC